>JAQFYB010004156.1:0-17087 GCA_034694085.1 Pogonognathellus longicornis | reverse complement strand
TAGATAAGCCATGTTAGTTTAGCAATTACAAAAGGACCTTGTGCAAGTGTCATTATGATCCAATCAAATTAATAATATAGGATTCATCTCAAGTGTTCTGGATCTGGGTTGAAACAGTGCTTATAATTGAAATATTAAAGTTGGAAGGAGAATTTGTACCTGAATGACGAACTTGGGAGGTGCGTTTGGTGCGTCGGCGACATAATAATCATCCTTCAAGGGTCCCCTTTCAAGTTCACTTAATTTCTCTGCGTCGATGCGACTATCACTGATGTCTCTCTTTCCTTTAATAAGAAGCTTGGCTCTCGTGGTACAGAATCCATATTTATTCACCGCCCTGCACAGATATTCACCCGCGTCCCTTGCAAAAGTCCAGTCAAGGTCAAGGCTAATGAACCCAAAGTCGTCACTTGTGTGCATTCGACTACCCATGGCCAGTGGTTTGCCATTGAAGTACCATTCAATACGAAGATCACAAACTGGCTCTACTCGACAATCAAAGTGGGCGGGTTGACCTTCAAGAATTTCCACGTCCTTCATGTCTGTGATGAAAGTGGGTGGGGTTTTATCTTCTTCTTTGATTTCCAACTCTTCCCGCTTCCACAAGCTTTCTTCCAATTTCTGCAATGACTCTGTGCCTGATTTGAACTGAGATGGGAGTTGAGGGGATGACACGATTTGCGGAAGTTTTCCTTTGATTGTCAAGTGGCAAGTCGTTTGACATTCTCCGTGATGATTTGTAGCTTTGCACACATATTCTCCAGCATCTCTTGCCATCAAATGATTGATCTCCAGAATAACGAAGCCAAAGTCATTGATTGTCTTAACTCTGGAACCCTGGCAAAGACTTTTTCCGTTGTGGAACCATTCGACTCTCAAATGAGGATCATTCACTGGACTCAATTTGCATTCAAAGTGAGCCAAAGAATTTTCCGGAAGAATCAAATCAACAAGATTTGTCAATGTCGGGACGACTCCTTCAGTCGTCGGACTTAGCAAATCTTCTTTGTTTCCGTAGCCTTCAAGAGCAGCAATTTTGTCCAGTGTCATATTTTCCATTCCAACGCGAGGAAGTTGAGACTCAAGAATTAAGCCTCGTTTTCCTTGACATTTCAAGCTGCAAGTTGTGACAGCTTCTCCGTAGTCATTGAATGCCCGGCAACTGTATTCTCCAGTGTCGTTCGAGTACACGGATCCAATTTCCAAAATGACGAAACCGAAGTCGTGGAAGTTCTTATAGCGACTTCCAGTGCGCAACGGTTTTCCATTGTAATACCATTCTATTTTGAGTCTTGGATCGTCTGTGGGAGTCAGACGAGCCTCCAAATGTGCGTTCTCCCCTTCCTTCAAGTTTTCGGAGTTTTGTAAAGGAACGGTGAAAATTGGAGGTTGACCCTTGAGTTGTTCTGAGGGTCGTGCAGCTTTGGTTTTGTCTTCCAACTGCTGGATTTTGTCCAAACCTCCCATCATACTTTTTGGAATTTGGGGGTCCAGAATAAGACTGGCTTTGGAGGAACATTTCAATGTGGCCGTCGTCACATCTTTTCCTAACTTATTTTCTGCTCTGCATTCATAAACACCGGAATCTTCTTCGTAGCAGTAAAGAACATCTAGAATCACAATACCAAAGTCGTGGAAGGTTCGGAATTTGTGACCTTGACGAAGTTTAACCCCGTTGTAGAACCACTCCACCTATAATACATTTCATTTATTATTTACTGCTGAAGCTCAATTTCACCGTGAAAACCTGACTTTTCTCAGTATTTTATAAATTCTTAAACATAGCAGTACTTATTATGTTATATGTGTATATTAAAGATAGCCTTATAGGTATGTATTAGGCGATTATTGATTGATTAAAATCAATAATCGCCCCTACCTACTCTGAAGTCTAAAACAAGTAAAAATATTCATAGTCTCACGGCGCTCTTGCTATTATTTTCCTATTCATTACCGTGTATTTCAATTTTCAAAATGGCAAATGAGTATCCAAACTGAAGTTAAAAAAAATTCCAGGAGAGACAATCAAGTCAACTTCCTAATGTTTCTAGCTTTAAAACTTTTGTGAAAAATGAGTCAGGCTAACTTCAGGCTAGCGAAGAAAAACCTTCACAGAGATACATTTGTCACTTTTTATAACTGGGAAGTGCAACGAAATCAAATCTCACTCTCGCAACCTCCATACTCCATACTTTGTTTTGGTGTCTTGTTTTCCTGCATGTGTCTAATGTTAAAAGTAGTATTACATATAAGCTGATTTGAAGTTAGTGACCTTGAGATCTGGATCATCCATAGGAATGAGTTTAGCCTCGAAATGTGCACTTTGACCTTCAGTCAAGGTGACGTCCAAGAATGGGGATGTGAATTTGGGTGGTTGAAGTCTCAATTGAGAACTGATGTCAGGTCTTTCTTTGCCGAATGCTTCGAGTTCAAGGATTCTTGCATACGCATCTGGCTGCAAAGTGTCATAGTTCGGTCCTCGTTTGCCTTTAAGAATTTTGAGCAAGGCTTTTGTTTTGTCTTCGCCATGTTGGTTTCTGCAAATGCAGCTGATTTCACCTTCATCTTCAGATTTCAAATCAGCCAAATCAAAACTAACGAATCCAAAGTCATAGACACTCTTTACCCTGGAGCTGGCCTCTACCGGAACATCGTTGAAGTACCAAGTCACGGTCAATTCTGGATCTCCAACTGGAATCAAAGTTGCCTCGAAGTGCGCACTCTCACTTTCGTTCAGTTCCACATTTCTGAGTTGGCGTGTAAATCTTGGTTTCATTCCTTGCAACTTTTCGTCCAAAACAATTAACTCGATTTCGATTTCATCCTTGCCATATTTATTCGTGGCTTTGCAATAATAGTAACCGGCGTCTTCAATTTTCACATCTGATATTTCCAGAACGACCATTCCAAATGCATAAACTGTTCGGATTCTGTGAGATGCTGCGAGTGTTGACCTCTCGGAAGTTCTTGTCTTTGAGTAAAACCATTCAACAATCATCGACTCGTCGCCCAGTGGTTCCAAATTGGCTTCAGTGTGGTAGAGGTCGTTAGTGTACACGCAGGGTGTGACGCTGAAAGGAGTTGTGAACACTGGAGGGCGCCCTGTGTCAGTTTTTCCACCAGCAGGTTGGCGAGGTTTGGCCCGAGAGCCTTCGACTTTTTCGATAGCCTCGAGACCTTGTTCACCCTTGGGATGTTGGGTGTCGAAAATGAGATTCGTTTTGTCCTGAACGTACAGAGTGGTGGAGGTGATGGCTTCTCCATATCTGTTCCAGCAGCGACACGTGTAAACTCCTTGGTCCTTTTCGCTCACCTTGTCCAAGTTTAAGGTTACGAACCCAAAGTCAAATGTCGTTGTGTACCGAGTTCCAATATCCAGTTGCTTGCCATTGAAGAACCATTCCACCTTCAGTTCAGGGTCTTCTTTTGGTTCGGCGCGACATTCAACTCTAAGCGTGTCGTTTTCTTCCAAGTTCACAGTTGGTTCCAGTGGCACACTCCAATAAGGCTTCTCAAATATGCGCTCTGGTGTTGCTGACTTGCGCTTATTTGCCTTTGCCTGGCACCAAAAAAGTTGCAATTTAAAAAGGAATTGAATTTAGCATCCAAAATTTAAAAAAAATCTAATTTCCAGTTATATGTCCAACTTTAAATATAGAAAATTATGTACACATTAAAAATGTAGGTACCTGAAGCTCACTTTCGACTTCGTCAACCTTTTGAAGTCCCTCTTGCCCCTTGGGATGCAAAGTTCCATCTGCCAAGGCCTTTGGAATGCATTTGAGGGTACCGGTTGTTTGAACAGATCCACTAAGGTTAGTGGCCCTCACCATGTAAATTCCCTCATCTTCTGGATACGTGTCCTTGAGATCAAGTCTGACATGTCCAAAGTCAAATGTGGATTTGAGTCTTGTGGCTGGTTGGAGGGCCTTTCCGTTTCTGAACCACTCAACTACAAGTCTGGGGTCGTTCTTGGGAGTCACGGAACATTGAAACACTGAAGTTTCCCCTTCGTAGACCTCGACGTTGTTGAGATGCTCGATGAAGATGGGCGTGTCGAAGGTTACGACTGGACTCAGAGCAACGTCTCCTTTGGGTTGTTCCAGTTGCTGAATGATGGGAAGGGACTGAGGACGGAATGAATCTCCTTGAAGCCAGTGCTTTCCTTCAATTTTAATACTGCAAGTTGTCACCGCCTGTCCGACAAGATTTGTCGCTTTGCACGTGTACAGACCCACGTCGTCTTCTCGCAAAGAATTAATGTCAAGGGTCACCAAACCGAAATCGAAAGTTGAGCGAAGACGGGAACCCATTGTAAGGGGAACGGAGTTTTTGAACCATTCGGTTTTCAGATGAGGATCTCCTCGAGGCTCAACGAAAGCTTCCAGGTGCAAATTGTTACCTTCGTGCAGTTTGTCATGACTTTCGAGGTTTGTGGTAAACACGGGAGCCACTTTCGGACTTTCGTCGATGAATTGAGCTCCCTGAGGTGTTTTCTCCAATTCTTGGATTTTGTCCCACGCCATGGGCTGAACAGCTGATCCTTCGATGCTACTTCTCGGTTTCACTTTCAATGGCGCCGTCGTTATAGCAGAACCAGCGGCATTGGAGACTTTGCATGAATACAAGCCAGAATCTTCTGGGATGGCATGCTGAATTGAAAGAGTTACGTGACCAAAGTCTTGAGATGTAGCAAAACGAGAACCTGTAATTTTCAGAAAGCTCGTATTAATTACAATCTATTTTTAAAACCTTTTTACGGAGAGAATTTTTGAGTGGTAAACTTAAAAGGGATTTACCTTCACAGCGGGAAGAATGATAGAGCATTTTAGAGCATATGTATAAAAGATTTTACTTAATTAGTATCACTCACCCATTTTAATTGCTTGGCCATTGAGGAACCATTCGTATGTGAGAGTGGAGTCTCCGACTGGAATGACCCGACATTCAAAAAAGGCATGTTGACCTTCAAATATTTCATCAGTTCCGGAAAGGGTTGCTGTGAAAACGGGTTTTTCGAAAGTCTTTTCGGGTGTCTGTGATCTGAGAGGAGCTTTTCCTTCAAGTTCTTGGATTTTTCGAAGACCATCGGGGTGTTGAGATTCGCTGAGGATATTTCCAGATTTGCTCTTCAGTTTCAGACTTGCAGTTGTGACAGCCTCTCCGAGGGCATTCACAGCTCTGCACACATAAACGCCTTCATCTTCAGGTCGAACATGTGTCAAATCGAGAGACACGTAGCCAAAGTCATGCGTCTTTTTGGTTCTCGAACCTTCCTCCAAAGTTTTTCCGTCCTTCAACCATGAAACCACAAGTTGAGGATCTCCAACTGGAATGAGTCTGCCTTCAAAGTGTGCATGTCCGTTTTCATCAACTTCCAGATTTTTGAATGGAACCGTGAAGTGAGGCTTCTCAAATGTTACAACATCTTGAATGACGGGAGCACCAGCTTTGTTTTCTAAATCCTTTATTTTGTCCAGCCCTTCAGGTCTCTGGCTATCCAGGATGATGCTTCCAGTTCCATGTACTTGCAATTCAATGCTGGTCTCTACCGAACCCAGCTTATTCGAGGCACGTGCTGTGTACACCCCAGAATCTTCAGGAATGACGTTAGCAATGTCTATGGCAACGTAGCCAAAGTCGAAAGTGGTGTGGAAACGGTTTCCGGTCTGAAGTGGCTTTCCGTTGTGGAACCATTGAATTTTCAGGTTGGGGTCGTGTTTTGGTTCCACACGACACTCAAAGTGAGCCCGTGCATTTTCATGCAATTTGTTGTTTCCTTTCAGTTCGGTGATGAAAATTGGAGGTTGCTCTTCGTATTCTTCCACTTGGGGCTTTTGTGGTGTGGCAGATTCCAAATGACGAATCTTAGCCCAACCTTCTGGATGATTGCTCTCCATGTAAATCGTTTTCTTTTCTGAATTGAAATCATAGAAACTTTTAATTTAAAAAATAGCATTTTATTTTGGATGAACTACATCATTTTTGAAATACTAAATAGTAAAATAGGGCTATTATATATAAGATTTAAAGTGTAAAGTATATTTATTTTAGAAGTGATGGGAAGAAGTCTCTTCATCAAAAGCATGAATGTCAAAATGAGTATATTGAGCGGAGCATTATAATGAAATCATAGTATGAAGCAAATAAGTTTTGGGAATTGAATACACCACTAAGTAAGTAATAATTATTACAAACATAACAATGTAATAGCCTCCTGCAATTGTGATTACAAATAAATAAAAATAAAAAAGTACTGCCAGAAGGAGGATTTAGGATTTAACCTTGAACGAGGATGTTGCATGTGTTGACAGCCTCTCCTTTGAGGTTGGTAGCTTTGCACATGTAAGTTCCCGAGTCTTCAGGATAAGCGTAGAGAATGTCTAATGCGACGTAGCCAAAGTCGTGTGTTGTTCTGAAACGGTGTCCAGTTTTGATACTCACTCCATTAATAAACCACTCAACTTTCAAATTGGGATCGTTGACTGGTGTGAGTCGACATTCCAAATGTGCGTGTTCGCTTTCCTTCAGATTTTCCAGACTGTTCAGTGGAGTCACGAAGACTGGCTTCTCGATCTCGGCTTCCAACTCAACCACTTTTCCCCTCTCGTAATTTTCAAGCTGTCGGATTTTCTTAAGTCTGTCCTCATCCATTGTGTCCAAATACAAACCTTGTTTGGGAACAACGTTGACGCTGCATGTTGTCACAGCTTCACCCATAGCATTGGTGGCTTTGCAAATGTAAGTGTCCGAGTCCTCGGGGTATGCGTACAACACATCCAAAGCAACGAAACCAAAATCATATACCGTTTTGAAGCGATGACCTAAATATCAAATAATCATTTTCGAGTTAGAAGTATGACAAGCTTTGCTGACTTAGCTCAACACTTTTCACTATCAATGTTCAACATCTTTTGTGTCCCCGTAATTTGTACCTTGTGGAATTGGTTTTCCATCGGAGCCTTTGAACCACTCAACCTTCATTGTGGGGTCGTTGATGGGAGTCAAAGAGGCTTCCAAATGAACTGAGTTTCCTTCCAGAGCGTTGTCGACATTTTTCAACGGTCTTACAAAATTAGGTTTCTCACTGCAAGTCACATCTTCCTGGATAGCCTTCTTGTGTCTGCTACCATCCTCCAGATAACGAATTTTGTCAAGGGCTTCCCCATGTTGAGAGTCCGTTATTAATCCAGATTTGGCTAAAAAATTTCCACGCAACGTTAAAAGTTTGTGTTCAAACATTCATTATTTTGTTACAAATAATATTTAATAAAATAATTTAAAACTACGAAACAAAAAATTAAAATGTGAAATAAAGCGTGGCTTTGATTTTTTAGAAATTACGTTTGACTCCGATGGTGACGGAGCTAGAGGCCGTTCCGTTTCGGTTGGTTGCTTTACAGGTGTAGACTCCTGCGTCTTGTGGCAAAAGGCCTAGAATGTCCATGGCAGCAAAACCAAAGTCGTAAAGTGGCTTGAAACGACTACCAGCCATAAGGGGCTCGTTGTCCTTAAACCACTCCACTTTCATGCTGTCATCAGGGTATGGCTCAATTCTTCCTTCGAAGTGACAGTTGCCCATTTCGAGAAAGTCTTTGCCTCCAGTTAACTCAACGATGAATCTCGGTTTCATGACAACCACCACTTCTTCCACTTGACTTCTGTTGTATCGGGAGTGGTCTTCCAGCATTCGGATTTTCTCCAGATTCCTTTCTTCAATTATTTCTTGTTTCGTTTTTACTTCGAGACGAGCGTTGGTGACCGCCTGTCCAAGGTTGTTCACAGCTCTGCAGGTGTAAGTTCCCGTGTCGGATAAATTGACGTATTTGATGTCAAGAGACACAAACCCAAAATCATGGATTGTTGAAATTCTGTTTGAGGCCTGAATAGGTGTGTCATTTTTGTACCACTCCAGTTTCAGATTGGGATCTCCCACGGGAATGAGTCGGGCTTCAAAATGAACGTTGGATTGTTCAGACGTCAAAATGTTTTTCAATGGGACGGTGAAAAGGGGAGGTTGTGTGATCATTTCTTCAGATACTTGCGCCTTCTGACGAGGCTCTTCCAAGTAACGCAAGGCAGAAGCATTTGTGTGAAGAGTGTTCGAGTCAATTGATTTTAATGCTGTCATTTTCAAATCAAATCAAAATTAAAAATATAAATAAGTGGTACAATTCAAATTAAGGGTACGTTTCTCACATTGCACTTGAAGAGCTGAAGATGTGACGGCTTCTCCGATTGAATTCACAGCACGGCATGTGTAAGTTCCAGAGTCTTCAGGAGTACAACTCAGGATGTCCAAAGCAACAAATCCGAAATTAGACGTTTCATTAAATCGAGAGCCTTTACAAATTGAGCACAATTTTAATTATCAATTCGTTATTTATTTTCAATTAGACACCATCTAGAATACCTAAAATTATATATTCGCTTAGGCATAAACAGCAAAAAGGAACGTACCACTCTTGACAGGCACTCCGTCAACGAACCAGGTGACAACCAAATTGGGGTCACTGACTGGAATGAGTCTGGTTTCGAAATGTGCCCTTTGACCCTCTCTGATAGAAATATTGTTGAGACTCTTAGTAAAGACGGGAGCCTGTATACTCTCCGTGCTTTCGTAGCTCAACCCGGAAGATTTGCTTCTCTCCAAATATTGAATTTTGTCGCTGCTGATATTCACTTGACTCTGACTCAAGATGCTTGTCGTTCCTCTCACAAGCAAATTGACATTCACTTGATCCGTTCCCATGGAATTGGTGGCTCTGCATGTGTACACCCCACTGTCCATTTCTATCGTCTTCAGAATGTCAATGGCTACATAACCAAAGTCATGAATAGGTCGGAATCTGGAACCAGCCTGTAAATTCATTCCGTCTTTGAACCACTCCACTTTCAAGTTAGTGTCATTGATGGGCTCCAACTTGCACTCGAAGTGACTGTTTTGTCCTTCATTGAGGGCCAAATCTTTTGGCTTCGTCACAAATCTTGGTTTTGTCACCACTTCTTCCACTTCCTCCCTCCGGCTGTAATTATATCTAGAAGAATCTTCCAGGTACTGAATTTTCTCCAACCCTGAACTGTGAATGCTGTCCAAAATGACGTCTTTTCTTGAAATCACCTTCAAAGTGCAGCTGGTTTGACTTTCTCCAGCATTGCTGTAAGCTCTGCAGGTGTAAACCCCGCTGTCCGTTGTGTAAACGCACAAAATGTCAAGGGCCACATAATCGAATTCATAGGCAGGTCTGTAGCGATGTCCGAAAGGAATGAGAACTCCGTTACAATACCACTCGATATTCATGGAGGGATCGCCCATGGGTTGCAGGCGAGCTTCCAAATGAACATTCGACAATTCAATCGTGTTGGCATTTTTCAAGGGCTTTGTGAAAATTGGAGCAGCGAAGGGTGAAACCTTTTCTTCAGATTTCATTCTTTGCGCCCGGGTTTCTTGCTCTTCCAAATAACTGATTTGATCCATAGCAGTTTCGTTCAAGGCTGAAGCGCTTTCAATGTGTTTGTCACGCGATACTCGAATGACGCTAGAGGTCATTGCTGTTCCAGTTTTGTTTGTTGCACGGCAAGTGTATTCCCCAGAATCTAAATTCGTCAATTTGAGAATATCCAGTGCTACGTATCCGAAATCGTTGTAAGTCTTGAATCGGGAGCCAACGGTGAGTACGCGGCCATCTTTGAACCATTCGACCTTCATGCTGGGATCTCCCATGGGTTCTAAACGACATTCCAAGTGAAGGTTACGACCTTCAGCAATGACTCCTTGGATTTGGTTGAGGGTTTGGACAAATGTTGCAGCAGTGTATTGTTCGATGACCTGCTCAGTGGTTTTTTCGAATTTTTTCTTTTCGCTCACTTGGTACATGGAGCTAGTGTCTATTGTCGTGCTTGACTCCACTTGCATGGTGGCAGATGCAGTCGCTTCACCAGCCACGTTCCGTGCTATTATTGTGTAAGTTCCAGAGTCATCTGTGCGAACAGAGTCAATGTCCAAAGCGACGTAACCGAAATCATGGTACATTTGAATTCTAGTTGCAGGCATAATTGGTTGACCGTTAAATAACCAAATTATCTAAAAAATACAATTATGCAATTAAATTATCAAACATAAATACTATTTTACGAATGGTTTAAAAGTCAAACAAAAGAAAACCTTTGCAAAAGCTATTAGCAAAAAGGTTGGAAAAATAAAATAAAAAAGAGGTGAAAAAAATAATGCAAAAATGATTGAAAAGAAGTTGCAAAGGCTAAACGATAATTTAAAATAGGTTTTAAAAAACTGAAAAGAGAGTAGTAAAAATAATTTAAAAACGCTACGGAAGTGTAAGAGGAAAACTATTTTGTAACCTGCAAAGAGGAGTCTGACTGAGGTTCAATTTTGGCTTCAAAATGAGCCTTTTGTCCTTCACGAATGCGAGTTGTGCCTTTGATAGGCCCCAGGAATCTTGGAACAACTTTTTGTTTTTTAATTTCTTCCTCTGATTCTTCAATATGGGTTCTCTTAAGATATCTTGAGGAATCTTCCAAATATTGAATCTTTTCTAGTCCTTGTGGATGTTGTGAATCAACAACGATATCCTTCTTACTACAGACTGTCAGTTTTGCTGTGGTTTGAGCTTGACCCAAAGTATTCGTTGCACGACAAGTATACTCTCCTTCGTCCTTCATTGTTACTTGTTTAATTGTCAATGCCACGTAACCAAAATTGAAAAAGGAAGTGATTCGAGAGCCTATAATTGCAAGTCAAGTTCATTTTCTTAATTGAATTCATAATCATTCACCATTTACACATACAATTACTTTTTTTAAACACTTTCACTTTGGATTTAAAAGACAGTTTTCAAATGTACTTTTTGTTAAATATGTTAAATAATTTACCGTATCTAGCGTTTCATTTCTTGTTTTGAAGTTTAAGTTTGTTAGTAAGAGGCAATGGATGGAGATGGAGTATGAAATAGGAATGTGGATTCCAAGAAGGCTAATGCGTGAAATTAGTCAAAGTTGATGAAGTTAATGCAAGTAAGAATGAAAAATCAATTGTGTTATTTTATATAGCATCTCAATTTTATCATAGAACTGTATGTATGAAGGATGGTGAGGGTTACGCTTACTGGCTTCCACGGGTTTTCCATCCTTGAACCATTCTACTTTGAGACGAGAATCTCCGATGGGTTCCAGTCGGGCTTCAAAATGAGCAAACCCTCCTTCCCGAATGCTGGCTTGGTCTCGAATCGGAGTTTTAAATTCCGGAGCTTGATTGCTCTCAAGAATTTCTTCGGTCAGCTTTCGGTTCATTTGTTGCATTTCTTGGTACGCTTCCAATTCCTCAATGCTTTGAATGTACTGAGTTTGTTCGGGCATTGTAGCAGTTTGAATCCCGCTTGAGCCTGAAACACATTCCAATCAAAATTACAACTTTAACTCAACTATAATTGGTGCAGCAAAATAAATACGCTTTCATTTACTTATATCCAACTATGCAACCCATCTAAAGGCTAATTTATCGAGTATTTATCGAGAGGAATTTCTATTACTATGTTGTATACTATTTTGCAAATACATATTACCCTGGTGTATTGTCTTAAACTATTTACCCAAGTTTCCATATTAATAACTTCTCGAAAATTTATATACTTATAATTACAAATTATAATGAATTCTGTCACAATCAACTCATAAAGTTTTGTGCTCTTTAAAAGATATTAATCATTAAGAAAAGATTAATTTAGCGATTCCCATCCCCCAACTGTTTGTATTTCTACTTCGGAATCGCTAAATAAATCATTTTTTAACAATCATACCAAAGTTAAAGTTTTTGTATAACAATAATATATTAATAATTTTTTAATGATTTAGATTAAAAAAATGACGGGATCGTTAAAATCGAGTACAATTTTTATTTTCCCACACAGTCTTTATTTTTTGACCAGAATTACGTTTTATCTTTACTTGAATTCCTACTTACATAGATTCATAATAATATTTATATTGTTTTCATGGCATACACCTGGGAAGCGATTTCGTTACCAGATATTGATTAGACACATGTCACACTTACCAATCAAAAAGTACCCTACGGGATTTTTCCTATCGAAGGTAACAGACAGGTTTACAAAATTGCGAAAGTGATAATAAACATGAAATACACATTAAGTTTTTCATATTACTGAGCTTCATATTTTGGTGTGCATGTCGGTTACCTTCGTAGAGCAGTTTTACGTTACCGCAATATTTTTGTTGCAATTAGCACTAAAATTGATGTCAAAATACAATATTTTGTAATTTTGAAATAAATTAAATAGTTACAAAAAGGTTTATATGTACTTGGTAACTGTCGGCTACCTTCAATTATGATTGGGCGTATGATCGATTATTGAATGTATTGCAAATGGTATCATTGCCTTAGAGGTTAAATATATATAAAATATAAATCTGTGTAAAATCAGGGTTACATTTTGGGTATAAGGACATATATACATGAAAGTTGTGTGTAGAATTTTATGGGCTATCCAGCCCTGCTGATATTTTCTTAAGACACCATCCTTTCTTTAATTTGAATTCGTTATTCTGTTACTTTACGCTGTAAATCCAAATTATTTTTACTGGATATATTCCATTATTATCTTACCAATATTCAATATGCCAATTTTATTAGCGAAAGATATATATTTACATTTTCTCTTGTGCATGGCATAAATTAAAATGATTACACATTTTACGTAGACATAAATTCAAGCCATATTATAATATTGGTTTTCAAATAAATATTTTCTAATGGTTAAATTCAAGTTTTAAAGCGTAATTATTTAGTCTTAGGACTAGGACATAAATTAATTCTTCCAGTGCAAGAACTTTTAAAAAATGATAGCATTAAGAAAGAATAAAAATAGTGCACCCCCAGATTTTATGGTCATAAAAATGCAATAAATCGGAAAAAATTTGGCGCATGCAAAATATCATGCATTTTACTTTGGTTTTAACCTAAATTGACTCATTTTTATTACTACGCGTGATTATAAACTCATTTGTACATCATATTGAAATTCTGGCTTTCCCAAGATATTGATTCATGTATAAAATTTTGCTGTGTACAGTAAAATTCTATACAGGAATACAGGTTATACTCCTGGCTACGCGCCTGTATGGAATCCTTATTAGTTTTCGCATTATTTTGGCACATGTTACATTTTGTCTGGATTAGATTTTCTACAGTATAAGTATAACTCATTAAATATCTTTTTAATATCGTTTTATATGGAGTCTATTAATATTTATGTGCTTGTCAACAGGGTTTTCTTTTCTGTCTCTTCTAGCTATAAGTCCTTTCAGTCTAATTATGTAATGTCGTTTGATTTAGTAAAGAATATGGAAATGGAATGTTGCCAAAATGAGGAAGAAAGAAGAATGTGTTAAAAGATTTACCGGTGACGACAATTTCTGATTGTGAAATGGCTTCTCCGACTTGATTTAGTGCCCGTACCGTGTAGATTCCGGAGTCTTCTACCCTCAAATGCATGATGTTGAGACTAACATATCCAAAGTTGAAGATGGTTGTGATTCTGGAGCTAGCTGTGAGTGGCTTTCCGTTGTGGAACCAATCCACCCTCATATAAGGGTCATTCACAGGATTCAGCTGAGCTTCCAAGTGAGCATTGCGTCCTTCCTGGTCAGTCAGATTTTGCAACTGCTTTATGAAAGTTGGTTTTACCTGGTTTAGAATTTCTGTAGATTCTTGACGCGTGTACGTCTTTTGTTGTTCCAACTGCTGGATTTTTGTCCACGATTCGTCCTGAATTGTTTTTGTAGAAACTTCTTGACGAGCTGTTAAAAGAATAAAATGTTTTTTTTTAAATTATAAAATCTCTGCCAGCCCAAGGCAAAACAGCAAAATATTGCTTTCAAAATATGTTAATCTTTTTTTTAAATTTGTATGCAGCTGGCTCCTAGTCTAAAATATGTATTGTACCAATAATATTAAGGGTGGCTGAAGATTCAGCACTTCCTGTTGCGGAAGAAACTACGCAAGTGTAGACACCGCCATCTTCTCTGATGAGTCCGAGAATGTCAAGAGCGATGAATCCGAATCTGTATGTGATATTTGTACGACTGCTCATTGGAAGCGGTTTTCCATTTAAAAACCACTCGATTTTCATTGTTGGGTCACCAACAGGATGAATTTTTGCTTCGAAATGAGCTCTGTGATTTTCCGCTTGAGACTGGTCTCTCAAAGGAATCAAAAAGACGGGAGGTTCGTAGACTCGCTCTTGTTCCACCGCTTGTTTGCGACGTTCCAGCTCAACATGTCGCAAATAAATTACCTCGGGGGATGGTGGCTTTCTGCAAAATTATTTTTAATAATAATCACCCAGAAGAATATTTCCAAGCTAAAGGTAGAAAAGGGAAATGGAAAGCAACTTACTGCGGTTCAATGATTTTAGTGGGTTTGGGCAAAGTGAGACGCCAAGGCTCGCCTTTTTCTTCTTTTGGTTTCTCGACAAAAAGTCTTGCTCGTGTTGCCGTAGATCCGGCACTGTTTTGGGCCATGCATTGGTACCAGCCTGAATCGCTCAACTTACTAATCGGAATGTCCAAAGTGGACGCTCCATTTTCAGTTATTATGTTCAATTCTGCATTTGGCATTATTGGCACTCCATCCTAAAATACATTCAATTCATTTCAATTTCTAGGCAGTTGATATTACAATCTTTAAAAAAAATCTTTAGAAAAAATTAATTTAAAATAATGTTTTTCATTATTATTTTTGCAAGGCTGGCCATCCATCGTATGAAAAGTTGAGTTGTGGCCAGCGCTTGCGCTAAGAACTTGCAAAAGAACCGTCAGGCCGGCCGCATAGCTGCTGCCGTGCTGCCCATCTCTGCTAAATATACCTCCAGATCGATTTTGTTGCAAGTTCTACTAATTGTAAGGTTTTGTGAAGACATCGTGAAATGAACATATCGAATTTTTTAGAAATTTTTTCATTATTTTTTCTACTTCAGGGCATAAATTTACCCCCAAAACCATTTTTGTTGAGAATTCTGCTAACTTTGCACTTGGGGTAATTGTCCCCCCCCCCCTCTGTATACGACCTGCCCAGCTCGTATACAGGGGGGACAATGTTGGGTTGGGGTCATTGCTCCCAACATCCCCACAAAGCATGTTGTGTGTGTTCATAGTGCATTACACTAGTTGAAACCCCTAAATAACATGTAATATTCGAAGTTTGGAAGAATTTAGTTCATCCATTCTGAACGCGAACAGCGCACGACTAACAGACAAACGAAAATGAAAAAACTTTTTCCGATAGTCCGATACCGATATATCTCCGACACTTTCTAGTTTCTAATAAAACGGAATATTGAAATATCTATTGTACCTTCTGCCATGACACTTTTGGAATTGGATTTCCCACAGCCCTGGCAAACAAAGTGACGGGTTCTCCAACTTCCACGTTGACCGTTGTGAACCTTTCCACAAACTTTGGCGCGACAACGACTTCCTTTTCAATTACGACAACATTTCCTTGCCAATTGGCATCTCCAGATTTGTTTCTGGCCAAAATTTGCAAAAGTCCGTGATGGCTTTTTGTGACATTGTTAATGAGAAGAGAATGATTTCCCTGTTCATTAATTAATATTTTATGATTTGCATCATCCGTGATTTGTTGTCCGTTGAGGAACCAAAATACTTCTGGCACTGGACGACCTGACACACGAACATCAAATTTAATTTGTTTATTCTCTTGAATTTCGGTGGTAGGCTCCGGAGTCTGGAGAAAGTTGGGAGTCAGTGATTTTTGCTGCTGTTGCTGTGTTTGCTGTTGTTGGAGTTGAGTTTGTTGAGCCTGAGTCTGTTCGGACTTTTCCACAGCCAAGTAGGACGACGAGACAATGCAACCCGCTTGGTTTTCTGCCAGCAGAGTGTAATGTCCAGAGTCTTGCGAAGAAACATTGTCGATGATCAAAGAGACCGTGTACGGCTGACTATTATCGATTCTAATGCGATTTGTGGATTGGATTCTTTGTCCATCCTTGAACCAAATAATTCTTGTATTTTTAGTGTTTGTATTTATTTTCACAGTGAAGTTAGCTGAGGATCCTTCCGTCAGTTTCGAGTTTCTTGGTTTCTGAGCGAACTGCGGTGGGGCAGGCTGAGCAGACGAAGCGCCTGAAATCCACGAAATAAAAATAATTGGCGTCAGAAAGTCGTTAGCATCGTATTACAACAACCTCTGAAACATTCTAAAGGTTATTTTAAAGTCATTGTAAAGCTAGTAAAATCCTGATCAGATCTCATACTATAAGATGAGACTTTTGCGAAAGTCAAATGTTTGTCTGTTGTTGTCGGTGATGTGGTGACGAAATGATGCTGTGGCTGACCTTGAATTTCGACGAAAACTTCTCTTTCTCCGACGACTGTGGTAATTGTTTGTCTGTACTCGACTTCTCGCAGAAGACGATATTCAAAAGTGTCAACTTTGAAAGGCAACTGAGCAAGTTTTTGCTGGTGCTGCTGCTGCATTAAAATTTGTCGATTTTGTGAAGAAATCTGTCGGAGCAATTCCTCCCTGTCCGCAAATATTTTATCGTCAATAGCTTTTTGCTCGGCTTCATGTTTGTCATAAGCGGCACGCAGCGCCTTTTGATACGGAGTCTCCTCTTCTTCCAAAGGAACTCCTACGAGTAACAGAAATCATCATATTTTAATTTTAGTTTTTAGTGCATCCTACGACTTTACGAATATGGAAAGACACATGAGATATATTGACATCAGAGAAAACAGAAAAAGAAAATATGTCTTTCTTCGGGTGTTGGATGTGTCAACGACAAATAAAGTGTGTGGGTTTATTTATTGTCTTTTTTACCTTCAGGTTGAATGAAGACGGTGCAAATGGCCTCTCCAAACTGATTCCTGGCCAGACAAGTGTATTCCCCTTCATCACCCGGCCCAATTGCATTTATCTGCAAAATTATCTTCCCCGTGTGCTCATCGTATCGCATCTGATGCTTGGCAGACGCTGCAAGAATTTAAACATTTAATTAAACAACAATTAAATTATTGAGAAAGTGCCATTA
>JAQFYB010004155.1:0-17088 GCA_034694085.1 Pogonognathellus longicornis | reverse complement strand
ATGTTTGAAAAAAGCGCGAAATAATTTTTTCGAATTTTTTACAAATTTTTCAATATTTTTTTCAAATTCAGCACCCAGAACTACATCTATAATCAGTTTCATCGTCGGTTTTGTGAAATGTTTGAAAAGTTGAATTTTGTTGATGTCGACTGTCTCCCTACACAATGTTAGTTTTGGTGAAGATACAGCCCCCAGACCTACGTCAGCTTGAGCCTCTGAGCTCGATGCTGTCAGCCACTGCCTCAAAGTGTCCCAAGTCACCACAAATGTACCCCCAAAGTGTCCCAAGTCACCACAAATGTACCCCCAAAGTGTCCCAAGTCACACCAAAAAACTCCTAAGTCACCCTAAAAGTGTCCCAAGTCACCCCAAAGGTACCCCCAAAGTGTCCCAAGTCACACCAAATGTTTCCCAAGTCACAAGTAAAGTCTCCCAAGACACCCGTAAAGTCTCCCAAGTCACCCAAATGTGCCCCAAGTCACCCCAAAGGTACCCCAAAAGTGTCTCAAGTCACCCAATAGTCTCCCACGTCACCCCAAATGTGTCCCAAGTCACTCCAAATACAAGTCCGAAAATACATTTGTGGAAAACGCACTCGATCCGACCAAAAACGCGCTCCATCGCCACCAAAAATGCCATTCAACTTGACATACACACAAACATAACACAAATCAAATGCAACCTAACAGTTCGTTGCATTTATGCTCAAAGTTTGTGGACGGCAACTAATAACACAACACAAAGCTTTTAATACATGTGGCAACAAGGTTGCCTCTACCATAAAAACGCATAAATATATCAATTAGCGCTTCGATTTAGGTAGTTGTAATTGCTACTATAAACGAATACATGTTTTTGAAAATGCACCCTTTCGTTTTTTGAGGCGTTCACGGACATATTATGATAAATATCATTTCAGCACGACGTAAAAATTTCATGTAGACAGTAATTGTGATTAAATATAATGATCAGGCCGTCAGCGGTAATTCTTAATTGAGGTATGTACACTTACGACTTTGCAACTTGTCAATATTGTTGCAAACCTTAATATTTAGAATAACACATTTGGTGTGACTTGGGACACATTTGGGGTGACATTGGAGACTTTCGGGGTCACTTAGGACACATTTGGGGTGACGTGGGACACTTTTGGAGGGACTTGAGACACTTAGGGGGTACCTTTGGGGTAACTTGGGACACATTTGGGGTTACATTGGAGACTGTCGGGGTGACTTGGGACACATTCGGGGTGACTTGGGACACATTCGGGGTGACTTGGGAAACATTTGGGGTGACCTATAACATATTTTAGCTTGAGTGCTAAGGTTGAGTGCTGGCGACATGCTTTTGAGTGTTGAGTGCTGGCGACATGATTTTAGTTGAGTGCTGAGTGCTGGCGACATGCCCGCCCCAAGTCATAAGCCTTGTAATTTATAAACATTTATTGTTTTTATAAAATTTTATATCGATTTTATTATTATGATTTGAGTTATATTTTTAGATAATCCATTGGCCTGCTGGACGGCAACTTGGAGGTAATGAAATTTTCTACACATTTGAATGTTATTAGTTTCGCTGCATTTGTTTTTATTGTGAGATATTATATACCTTAAGAGCATAGCTCACAATTACTAACTTTTATTAGGATCCAGCACTATTAATGGTCTCATAAATAGCCGAGGAAACGTTCAAGGATTTGATACCATAGCTGAACTAACGGGTGATCCTAGATGGAAATTGAACAACGTTTTGAAATATTATAGAGAACTAGAAGACTACCATGGCTTTTTTGATGATGGTAATTCAATTATATTAAATTATTTATAAATAAATTGATTATAAAAATTTAAAAAAAATATATTTTTAAATAATTATAAATAATAAATATTATTGAGTATATGATACGTAACTATTTTTCGCAAAAATGTCTACAATATAATATATTTCCTAATATTAACTATTGTTGTATTTCTTTTTTAAACAAATTTAGTTAGTAATGAAAACAAAACATATGCATATCCAGTTTTTTATTATTTATTCAAAT
The DNA here is from genome assembly GCA_034694085.1 of Pogonognathellus longicornis. Taxonomy (NCBI): domain Eukaryota; kingdom Metazoa; phylum Arthropoda; class Collembola; order Entomobryomorpha; family Tomoceridae; genus Pogonognathellus; species Pogonognathellus longicornis. Next base: position 15,044 of record JAQFYB010004155.1, on the reverse strand, counting down.
CATTTGTTGCAATCGCAACAAGATATACTGAATAATTGAATGATAATTTTCATTTAAAAAGTTTCAATAATAATTTTTTCAAATACATTTAGGATCGCATGCAAAAGGTGGTAGCCTTGGGATACAAAAGGCTCCCTTAATGCCATTCACGTACAATTTATTAAAAGCTGGGGAAGAACTTGGGTACAGAATTCGGGATCCGAACCCAAATGATGGACCATACACGGAAGGTATTTCTGTGGATAAGAATCCTTTATATGATCTAGTACGTATACCTAATACTTTCAACAATTATATTTTTCATCGCAGGCTTCGCCCCAATGGAATCTTACCTTAAATTTGGAAGGCGTTCGGATGCTTTTAAAGGAGATTTGAAACCAATAATGAACAAAAGAAAAAACTTGTCTGTTAAAAAATTCTCTTTTGTAACTAAAATAATATTAGTTGGAAATACTGCCATAGGAGTGGATTACGAGAGACATGGGACACAATACAGTGCTTACGTTACTAAAGGTAATCCAAGAATGTTGTTGGTTAAAATATCCCTCAGTTTTGAAGGAAGTAAGTACTTATTAGTGTTTTCGCAAAGATAATAATATATTATGTGGTTTTTCTACATACATTTTTTCAGAAGTAATACTTAGTGCTGGTGCATTACATTCTCCTAAGATTTTAATGCTATCTGGAATAGGACCGAAACACCATTTACAGGAAGTTGGGGTTAGCCTTTAAAAAGAAATAAATATTGTGGTATTAAAATTACTATTATTTCCAATATTAATGGAAAATGAACAGATTGAGCCTTTAGTGGATTTACCTGTGGGAACTAGTTTGCAAGACCAATATGGTGCGGCTGTTGGTCCGTTTATGGTGGATGATGGAAAATCATTTAAACCTGAGCGTGATATAACACTTTCCACTTTATTGGAATGGTACTCGGAAGGGACAGGTGTATATTCGTCTACCAATATGGAGGCCGCCTATTCAATTGTCACTGACAGTGCTAAAAGAGAGGGTCGTGTGGATGCTCCTAATATTCAAGTGTATGTCTACTCCAGCCCGAATCCAACTAACGAAAGAACACAAGCTGCTTCTGCTAAAGCGTATAATTATAAACCAGAGACCCTGGAATTCTTTAATCTGGTTCAAGGGAAAGAATCTTTTATGCAGATTGTTACTATTTCCAAACGCAATGGTACTGGTTACATCAAACTACAAGATGCAAATCCTCATAGCCCCTTGATCATTGATCCAAAATATTTCGAAGACATTCTTGACGTCAAAACCATTGTCGAAGGTATTTATTTTTAAAATTTCTGCAAAATTGGTTTTAAAAATTGTCACGGCAAATGCAGAATGTCATGTGCAAACAGAAATGTATTATTTATATGCGGCAATTTTGTAATATTCAAACAATCAAGGTGTTGCGTCATTTTTTTAAATTTTTTGGGTAAAATTAATAGCACGTACTTACACAGTGATACAAATAATACTAATTCTAATAAAATAAAATTTCTAATTTTGAAAAACTAACCACTGTATGGAGGTATTTTTCAAAACATTATTATTGTTATAGCAATTAGGTAAATATAATACAATGAGGTAATAAGACTCAATTAAAAAACGACATGTTAATGTAAATTTGACATGATTTTTAATTATTTCAGGAATTAAGTTTGCTGTCAAAGTGGTGGAAGAAACAAAAGCGTTTAAAGAATTGAATGCAGGACTTTTACCTGTCAGTTTTCCAGGATGCGAAAACCATGTTTTTAAAAGTGATGCTTATTACGAATGCTTAGCCAGACACATCACATATACGGCATACAAATATTGCGGCACAGCACCCATTGGAAAAGATTCTAGTGACAAACGAGCTGTTGTAGATTCAAAATTAAGGTACCATATATTATTTGAATTTATATCATAATATTGAATTAATGAACCAAAAGAGAAAAAACACTTTTTGTAGAATCATTTATTCAGGTAGTTACACATTTATACATAATTTTAAAATGGATGAGTTTGAACATTATTACAACAGAATTTCTTTCTTCAGAGTTTTGAACACAAAAGGACTTCGTGTGGTAGATGGCTCTGTGTTACAAATGTTTTATGTGTCGGAAAATGATGTGACGGTTCGAATGTTGGGGCGACTGGCATCGGATATTATTCTCGATGATTGGAATGAATTAAATGTTTATTAACAAAGGCTCAAACAATTCGATTTCAATACATTTGTAAAATGTGTGCTAATTTATAACTCATGTTTGTTAGTAAAAATGTCATTTTTCAAAAATGTTTATGAAGTGTATTAAGAATAATCTGGTGTAGTAATTAAGGTTATTACATAAATGAAACAATGTATTAGTTAAAACACATCAAATTCGCGCGAATTGTTTTTTACTTTTTGAACTTTTATGGTAAAATAAGCTATTTTTTGAGATAACAAACTCATTCTTGAGTATCTGGATGTACATCTGCAACCATCCTGGGTTGTGGGTTCATGCCTGCAAATGAAATTTGGTCATGTTTGGAAGCAAATTATATTTTACTTTAAGATTAAAAAACCTTTTTCGGAAGAGTTTTAAACAATACTATCACAACGTACCCCACATTAAATACCTGACACTTTTTGAAAAACGTAAAATTTTAAAAACATGTTTACTAAATGCGCAACATTTGAATTCGACAGAGTAATTTTAAATATTATTTTGCCTAATTTTGTAAATCGTACTAGCAATAAAATTATTACACTATTAAAGCTATTATATGTGCAATGATTATGGTTTGTATATACCTTAATTATACATTATTGTATACACAGTACTGTTATGTCCGTGTTCCCTTACCTAACCTATATAACCTGTGAACTGTATTAAAATAACATAATATGCAAACGCCCACGTTATTTTTTAGTCCTTGATTTAGCTATGATATTTTTCCTCACATAAAAACCCGCATTGAAATAAATGTAATAAACAATTGTGAAATTGTATATCTTGTACCTGACATTCTTGAATGCCAATAATATTCCAAGCATCAACAAGAAAACGTTAATATTAGGTACGTAGTTAAATTCAAACAGTGTATAGTCTCGCAGTGAAGTTTTTACTTAACTAAATGTTGTAGGTATTTGACGGTCATGGAAATATTGTGCAGGAGTATCCCACGCGATCTTTTATCTCTTTTCAACACCTACACAGCATGTTCAGACTTGAGGCAAACGATATACAAAGGAATTATTTACGATAGTAGAGTACTTCTGGGTGCACCGCATGATGTGCGAATATTTATAGATACATTTTCAAAAAAATTATAATTCAAAAACTGTTTTAAATTACAAATAAATTTTTTAACTCCTTATATTTTTATTTTAAAAAGTCAAAAGTGTCTTTGAGGCTTACGCATTATTAGTATGTTGTTAATAGATCAGTTTATCAATTTAAGTCCTATTCTTTATATACTTATGGAATTATTTGAACCATTACTCTTTAGTTTTGTTGCATGGGATAAAAATGTGGACAAAGTCGAAATGCAACAAGAACAGATTAAAAATCTATTCGATTTCATAATCGGTAAAACATTTTCCAAGTTTTTGTTTCAGTTATTTAAATTGTGTTTATACTTGAGCGTTGTTTTTTTAATACCAAAAGTTGGGGGAGGGTCAACTGGATGTCAACTTGCTAATAAACTGTCTGTGAAGTACGAAGTGTTACTTTTAGAAGCGGGAGGTTTACCCAGCCCTTACTTGGAAATTCCTTCAATAGCATTCATTTGGAACAATCAAAAACCGGTAGACTGGGCCCATCGCACGGTTCCACAAAAATACGCAGCATGGGGATTAAATAATAATGTAGGTAAATATTTTTTACCGTGAAGTAATTTGATACGCACAAATTATATAGCCCAATTCCTATGCCCTGTCAACTGTAATTTATAAACATTTATTGTTTTTATTATAAAATATATCGATTTTATTATTATGATTTGAGTTATATTTTTAGATATCCCATTGGCCTGCTGGACGGCAACTTGGAGGTAATGAAATTTTCTAAACATTTGAATTTTTAAAAAGCAGACATATACCGTAAGAGTACAGCTCACAATTACTATTCCTTATAAGGATCCAGCACTATTAATGGTCTCATTAATCTCCGAGGAAATGTTCAAGGATTTGATACTATAGCTGAACGCACTGGGGACTCTAGATGGAAATTGAAAAACGTTTTGAAATATTATAGAGAACTAGAAGACTACCATGGCTTCTTTGATGATGGTGATTTACATATATTAGTTTATTTATAAATATCATAGATATTCTATTAGGTATTTATAAATAATATTTATAATATAACAAGAAATTATTGTTTGTAGCGCTACAAATAATTCTCTGTAGATAAAAATATTTAATAGTATTTAATAAATGACAGAATAGTTAGGTATCTCTCCTATGCACTATTGTTGTATTAATTTTTTTAAACAAATTTAGTAAGTCACCAAAACAAAACATGTTTCTATCCATTTTTTCCTGATTTATTCAAATCGATTTGTTGTAAACTGAATACGTAACGAAATATTTGCATAATAATTTGGCATTTAAAATTGAATTGGAATAATAGTTTGTTCAAATTTTAGGATCGCATGCAAAAGGTGGTAGTGTTGGGATACAAAGGGCGCACTTAGTGCCATTTACATACAATTTGTTGAAAGCTGGGAACGAACTTGGGTACAAAATTCGGGATCCAAACCCAAACGATGGACCATACACGGAAGGTATTTCTGTGACTAGTAATCCCCACTAATATCGTTCGGGAGCTATTTATTATACCTGCTTTATATAACCTAGCATGCATACCTAATTGCAACAATTATATTTTTAATCACAGGATTCGCCCCAATGGAATTTTACCTAAACAGATTTGGAAGACGCTCGGATGCTTTTAAAGGAGATTTGAAACCAATAATGAACAAAAGAAAAAATTTGTCGGTTAGAAAATTCTCCTTCGTCACCAAAATACTCTTCCAGGGAAGTCAAGCCATAGGTGTGGAGTACGAGAGACATGGTACAATATACAGAGCTTACGTTACTAAAGGTAGTTAATTTTTTTTCAAAAATTTCTTAGCTTAGATTTTTCCCTTTTAGTTTTTAATATAGGTATTCTATTTTGGTTCCAGGAGATATTACAATTTACCTTATTTTGTTGGCTAAATTTTTTTCCAGAAGTAATACTTAGTGCCGGTGCATTACATTCCCCAAAGATATTAATGCTGTCTGGAATTGGACCTAGAAACCATTTAGAGGAACATGGGGTTAGACTCATGAAAAAATAAATTATATTTTCATATTGAAAATGAATGTGCAACAATTCAAATAAGATTATGATCTCCAATAGTTTTGTGTGATTTTATAATTAATGCGCTTTTGCAATTAAGTATTTCAACTTTTTACGAAACTTTAATATAGATCCAGCCTTTATTAAAATTCCAATATTAATTTTTTATGGAAAATGAGCAGATTGAGCCTTTGGTGGATTTACCCGTGGGAACTAGTTTGCAGGACAAATACGGTGCTGTTGTTGGTCCTTTTGTAGTGAATGATGGACAGTCGTTTAGTCTTGAGCGTGACATAACACCTTCAGCGGTATTAAGGCTCAGATATAGTTTGCGATTTGGATTGCGATTGCGAATTGGATTTCAGAAAGCACCAACCACAACACGCCAAATGAGAAATAAGGCGGGATATAATTGTTTATACTGGCTGTGATTGGGGCTTTCGGACAGACAAATCGCATTCGCAATCCAAGTCGCAAACTATATCTGAGCCTTTAGAATGGTACTCCAAAGGGACTGGAGTAATTTCGTCTGGAAGAACTGAAGCCTCCTATGCTATTCTAACTGACAGTGCCATGAAAGAGGGTCGTGTGGATGCTCCAAATATTCATGTGTATGTTTTGTCCAGTCCGAATCCCACCGATGAAAGAGCACAACGCGCTTACGCTAGAGTGTATAATTTTAAACCTGAATCTGTGAAGTTCTTTAATCAAGTTCAAGGAAAAGACGCCTTTCTTCAGAGTGTTGAAATTTCTAGACCCAGAGGTACCGGATATATCCAACTACGGGATAAAAACCCACACAGTCCCTTGATTATTGATCCGAAATATTTAGAGGATACACAAGACGTCAATGCAATTGTTGAAGGTATATCATTCTTTTGGACTCATTTTTAGCTTGCTGGATAAACGCTATGAGCTTTAAGCTGAATTTTCTCAATCTATTTTTCGTACCTAATACGTTATCTAAAGATTTACATGGTGCTGAAAGATTTACCCTACTCTGTTTTAGTTGCATCAAACCAATAGCAATACAAAGGAGTTATTTTTACAGGAATAGGCAAACAATTATAATGTATTTGCTTTTGCATATGATTTATGGAATCGAAAATATCGTGGTATTTTTGTTAATAAAAATGACGGGTTGCTATTAACAATATGAAATACTAACATTCAAGTTTCTGTGATTTTTTATGTGATTATCAGTTAAAAGGTGTACATTTCTTGGGATTCATTGGCGCATTCAGATAATCACATATTTATGAGGGATTGGAACAAAAAGAGAATTTCAAAGTTACACAATATTTTGATTTTTGACACATTATAATGAAAGGTGTGCTCACTGACAGAGCCAGGGGGCAATTTCATCCCTCCTGAAAGCCCTCAAAGGGCAAAAAATCGTGAAATTTCTCGCGAAATTGTATGTATTTTATGTTCATTTTTGGCCCAATTTGCTCAAAATGTTCGCGCGAAAATGGGGACATGTATATATACTTCATGTTTTGAGTTCCCCCTCCCAAACCAAATCCTGGCTACACCCCTGGGTGTGCTACTTTATATTTAATGACGTCAGCTCAGCACTAGGGTACGTAGCACTCTTGAAATCCGTTGTAAAAGAGACACTAAAACACTATTTACTAAATTCCTCATTTGATTCCAGTTCCAATTGGCTTTATTACAACTTACAACATATATGGTATATTATGTGTCATATTCAATTCTTACACATTTGTACTAGTTGTTAAAAATATTATTGACGTTTTCAACAAAATTAAGAAAACACTCCAATTGAAAAGAAATACTAACCCAAATACAAACGTCATTTAAAAACACAATTATTTTGGATTTTTTTCAAAATTCGTATATCAGTATCGTCAGTATGTACAAATTAAAGACTAAATCTTTGTTAATATTGAAACGCTAATGCATTTTTAATAATTTTAATTATTGCAGGAGTTAAATTTTCTGTCAAGTTAGTAGAGGAAACAAAGGCATTTAAGGAACTGAATGCAACTCTTTTACCTGTCAATTTTCCTGGATGTGAAAACTACGTTTTTAAAAGTGATGCTTATTACGAATGTTTAACCAGACACACAACAACTACGGCATATAAATATTGTGGCACAGCACCCATTGGAAAAGATTCTAGTGACAAACGAGCTGTCGTAGATTCCAAGTTAAGGTAGGTGCCTAATTGAATGACAAATTATAAATAAAGTATCTGGGGGAATTTACAAAACAATTATTTTTTATAGAATAATTATTTCGTACACATATTAATGTATTAAGGCTGAGTATACACCGTCCATATTACAAATATTCTCATTGTGTTTCGACTCACCATTTTCTATGATTTTACTCTATGTCTCATAATATCCCATGTATTTGAGCCTAAAAATATTTGTGCGACGAGAACTCAATTTTGAAAAAGTTTCAAACATTGTGTAAATTCTCATAAAAAAGAGGAGAAAATTCTGAAGGGCTCTTGTATGCATTTTATGTAATTATTGCCTTGCTTTTGGGTCTTAAAAATAGTTTTCTACACCCTCCGTGTATTTCCCTACTCTTTTGAATTTGAAATTATTACTTTTAAAATTTCAAAATTGCAAACTTACTTAAACAAGGCTCAAGATCGAATCCTTGTATTTCAAAATATGGGAACTCTTTGCATAAAATTTACGCTAGTATGCCCCAGTAAGCGTAAAGTCAATTGTATACTTGTACTTAATATGTATCTGTATGTATTTGTATAAGTGTCTAGTTGAATTATAACCAGTGTTCAGACCTATCCGGATAGCAAAATGGACGAAATTAATTTCATCCACCATAATTTAACCAGGACAAAATGGACAAAACTAAAATCGCAGGAAATTTTACTTATTTCTGTACTTTTATATGTACAGAAATTGATTTTAATTTATGTATTCTTTATACAGACTTATTTCTTACTACATTTTTCAACATAGGCAAAACTACTCTGACATTATTATGTCGGCTAGAAATTATTTACGTTTGAATTGCCGGTATAAAAGTAATTTCGTCCATATTATCCATTTTAACCATTTTGTCCATTTCATCCACTTGATAGATAAAACGAATTTTATCCGGAAGAAATGGAACACTGATTATAACATTTGATTTCTTTGCAGAGTTTTTGACACCATAGGACTTCGTGTGGTTGATGGCTCGGTGTTACAAATGTTTTATGTGTCGGTAAATGATGTTACGCTAAGAATGTTAGGGAGACTAGCATCCGATATTATTCTCGAAGATTGGAATTAACTAACAGGGCTGTGAACATGCAGTAATATATGAATTAATAACAAATACCTACGCAAAAATTCGTTCTGCAATGTTAAATATTATAATACAATCCAATTTCATATGAATTTGAATATGGAGTCAAAGTCTTTTCAAAGGAAAAGATTTTGTTGGCAAGTATTATGCACCGAAATTTATTGTAAATAGGATTATATTAAGTATTTAATTTTACACGGATTCATAAGTTTTGTCATCAATGTTTTTTGTAGTTTGATTTGTTAACTTATAAATAAAGTATTATGAAAATTATTTTAGCCAACATTCAAAAGTTTTACGTTATTTAAAGATGCATTTCTGTTTCTATTGTATAATAACCATCAAAGAATTATGACAGATTCTACGAACAATAATTTTCAATTTGCATTTGCGTGATAGCATTTGAGTTAGGTACTGATGAACTGCTTCGGCTAACTTTGTTTTTACTAATCAATTTTTTATTTGTTTTGATGATTATTTCATGATATTAGGGTTTTATCATTCATATCAAACCCTTTTCCAGCACAGCCATATATTATATAATCAATAAATATCCATTCGTGTGTCAACTCTACATTCCAGCAGTAGTTATCTACAACTCATTATAATTGGTAACAGGTATATTTTGTCTTAATCATAATTGTTTCATATTAAAATTATTAATTGAGTATTTTTGTATTATACTAGGCAAAGAATATAGAATCTATCTGACTAATTCATTACATTACCGTTGTCTACAGTCTAGCTACACTTTACTCAATTGGTTAGATATACGGATGTTACGTACTAGATAATTAATACAATATTATAACTATAATCAGACTAGTTAAATAATACAACATAAAAATTATAATCAGACTACAAAACATAGCCCCAACAATATATAAATCATTGAGACGATTTTAAATTATTGTAGGATTATAGATTTTCCATAACTTTCTAAACACTGAAGTATATTATAGCGGTAAGGGCAGAAAGGGTAATGACTCCGATGATAACGATGGCAATGATGTATTTTTTTTTCTGTAACATAAAAGGAAATAGTATTAGCTATTAAAGACAACTAACTATAACTATGAGTTTTTGCACGTTAAATGATCATCAAAATCTGTACAAATAATGAGTAAAATGTTTTTTCAACCTTTCTAGCTGATCTTTGAAAATAAACACACATTAGTTTATAAACTCTTGCAAACGGATATAACAAATGTATAGAAGGAATTATATTTTTAAAAACAGGAGAACTTAATCCTTTTTCTGTCTGTTTGTCATATATTATGTCGAATTATGTAACACAATGTAACTTTACTATTAAAGCGGACACCTTTAGAACCTAGAGGTATTGGTGGTAACCGTACGCTACTACTCAGTGCAGTACCGTAACGATGGGGAGGTGCGGTAAGGAACATCCTTACGGCCGCGATAGCCTGAAGACTGGGCTATTCAATTGTAATAGTCACAGTGATGTAATCACTCTAAATTTTTTATTTATCTGTAAACTCATTGGTTAAGTAGAGAATCTTTAATGTTAGTAGGTTTCTCCAAAATTCAAAAAAGAGGTTATTTTTGCCATAAAAGCCAGTGTTATAATGGTTATATAAATATGATGGTCTTGGCATAAAAGCAAAAGCTTCTAAAGAGCAAAAGTATGCAAAAATTTCATAAGACTTTAAAACAAAGAGTTGAGCTGTAATGTCGGCGAGCTGTAAAATCGCGAGCTGTATTGTGCACCGAGCAGTAGCGTACGCAAATGAAATTGATGGACTGTTGCTATTTAAATATAAATAATTATAGCGCATTTCTAAACAAACATCATTAGGTGTCCAGATTTGTGTTACAATTGTCACAGTTTGACATAATTACAAGCGGCCGGAAAAATGATTGACTTTAAAATAATTGTTTTACCTGTATTGCTTTATTTTGTTTATATCTTTCCAATTCATCCAATTGTCCAAGTTCTGGATCTTCTGTTCGATCTATTAAAGGAGTCTGTAACAACAGTACATTACAAATTATAATTTGCATTATCTATTAAATTAAATCGTTAACGGTTGCCCTATTTGTAATAAACATCTTTTTTACTATTTCTGTGTCTGTAGTCTCTTCGTTTTGTTGTAGCACACGTGATTTATTGACAGTCTCAGAAGTATGTGGAGTTCCCAAAGTTGCATCCTTGATCTGAAATAAAATGATCATTACATTTTATTATCATGGTTGATTAAGTATTGTCTAAAATATACAAAATACGTGACATAAGTTGAGTTAAGAGAATTAATAAATATTTATTTACATTTTGGTCAGAAACTGTCCGATCTCCTTTATTAGTCATTTCCTCCAATTCATCAACTTCAAAAATTTGTCTAGCTTGTTCTGTTTGTCGTATAATCTATTTTCAAAAATATGTCTAAGTATGTCAATATAAAATGAAAAATGCATTTAACAACTATTATGTGCATGATTTAAATTATAATTACCTCTTGACCAAAGGTAGTCCAAATTCCTTGATCTACCATTTTTTCTATTTGCTCCTCAGAAGTATCTCCCCCAGCTGCAAAAAATGTTAAATAATCCTCATGTTGAAAAACTATTGTATAATTTATAAGCAATGAAAATCGTTGTTATAATTATAACTAATAAATAAGTTTATGAAATTTAAGCACAACCGATCTCAATTTGTCGTGTAATACGTCTTTTGCATTCATTTCTATGCTGTGTTAGTATCACTTGGTAATCGCCGATCGTATCCGATAATTTCTTTGATAAAGCTTCAAATTGGGATTTCATTATTCGAATTTCAGTTGTCACTCTACCATCTGGATTTTGAATTTCCGATCCATCATCTTTTATACGATTTTCAAATGCTACAAAATATATGAATATTTAGGTATTTTTAAAAGTGAGTGGTAGGTTAGGAATTATTTGGTAATTAATTTAACAATGATTTCTCCATTGTTGACTTATACATTTCAATCCGGATCGTATATCTTCAATGACCATCTTATTAATATCATTCTGTAATAACTCCAGATGTTTTTTAGTATCTAATAAAAAAATTAAAAAGCCTGATAACACATGACAATTGTTGACATATTAAAAAAGAAATGTTTTAAAAGCTGAAGCAATACCATGTTCTTTAAAAAAGTATTATTATGTAATTCCTGTATTTTATTTTGCATGAATGACTATACATAAAAAATAGTTTACTTTCATCAGGATTAACTGTGTTGAATATTTTTTCAAGCTCCAATTTCACCAGATCCACTTTGGTTGAAAAGTCTGTTAACTTTTTCCACATTTCCTCCGACTATTTAGGATTAAATTAAGAAATTAAGAATGCATGCTTGTTTGCATTTTATTAGAAATCAAGAAATGTCCTATATAATTATTATATGGAACCAGCATAACATTCAATATAAAAATAAGTAATGACTAATGACGAATGACAAAAATGACATTAAAATTTCTTCACCTCGTTTAATGCTTGTTGTAGAGCAGGTGTCTTGATTGGCATGACAACATTATGCGATGGAAAGCCAAGATTATCTTGACCTGTTGTTTCTCCATTGGAAAACTAATAAATTTTGTTTCAGGATACCAATGATTATTGCATTAACATGTGAGTATTCCAGTAATTTATATAGGGCACATAATTATGTATGTAATTAATAGTATGTTGAATGTACTTCCGAAAGTTGTGATATACTAGTAACATTATCAAGATTATGTAAATTTTGTTCAATAATTGATTTTCATTTATATTATTGACACAATGTTAGACAAAAAGGGCTCATCGCTGATTACGCTTTACAGATAGAACAGATGACAGAACGGAATACTACAAACTACAATAGACAACAGCATGTGCGTAGCCAAGATTTGGTTTTTCTGGGGGGGGAGGGGCAAACTGAAAACATGAAGTATATATGTGCTCATTTTCGAGCGAAAATTTTTACCAAATTTGGGCAAAAATGGAAATAAATTACATAAAATTTCGTGATTTTATATTTTTTCCGGATTTCGAGGGTGGGGGCAATTTCCCCCTTGCCCCTCTGGTTACGCCAGTGTACAACAATGAGTTTTTGGTAACGTGTTCTAAGTATCATGACTCAGCTAGTAAGGCGGGAAATAGTTCTTTTATTACATTCTCACATGTAGCATCTATGATTCTATGGAGTTAGGTAAGAGTTGAGACTTTGAGACTTGGGGGCCGGGGGTGATCCACATATATGACGTATGAGGTTTTTGGCCTTTTTTGGACTCACCTAACAGCGTGCTCATTTTCCGGTGAAAGGCAAAAAATTTGAGCAAATTTAAACAAAAATGAAAACAAAATACACAAAACTTGCGCGTAGCACCAAAAATTCGGCAACTTTTGGTACTTGTTTTTGGTAAATTAACCCATTTTTCCAAACTTTGGGGGGAATTTCCCCCTGGTTTCGCCGGTATAGCCTGGGAAACACTGACTACAAAAATGCACGCATTTCATACTGAAGTATCCCATTTGCGGTCCCATGGTTTTTAAATCAGCAAAGTTTATATTAAATATTTATAATTTACATAAATAAATAAAATGTGTTAATTGATACCCTGTTATAAGCATTATTTTACAAAACATGTAAGTTACACTGAAGTACTATATACAAATGTGGTACACTAAATACCCCGAGCCACAAGTCACACTGCAGTACCGCAAATGCGGATCGTATATTACAAAACCCTGGCTGGATACCCGACCAAAAAATTTGAACCGAGAACCGTTGAGCATTTCAGCCGACTTTTGTCCCGTCAAGTTTGGGACCGATTGCTCTGTTGGGATGAAGCCAACAGAGTTTGCTCTGTTGGGATGAACCCAACAGAGTTTGCTCTGTTGGGATGAACCCAACAGAGAAATAACTGTAGGAAATCTTAAACATGCAAAAAGTGAAATGTGTATCGAACTCCATACTCGTAGTGTTCTCTTTCTGTCCTTTGGGCTCGTACTGTTCATCACTTACTTCAACCGGGCTAACTTGCGATTCTTATAATAGAGTGAAACTAATCCACACTACAATATTAGCTCCATAATGTTGTCATTCTTTGTCAAATTGCTCGCGTTTGTGCAAGTAATTACTGCATCTATGATTTATAATACTTTACATAAATAAATATTGTCTTGTAAATACTGTTACAACAACAGTTGCAATAATAATTATTTATTAGATATAAATGTATTGATCAAAGATGTTTTGTTCTTTTTAAAATGGTAGTAATTTACACTTTAGTAATTTACGCAAAATTAATATGTTGTAATTAAAACATATTTTGATGTTGAAAGCAAAATAATTTTTTTAAATATATATTTAAAGTTACAAAAACTAATATTTTCATCACATCAGAGCATTTACCGTAGATATCTCCCCGGTTTTTATCCCAACAGAGCATTTACCGTACATATTTCTACAGAGCTCAGCGGGCGAACGTGAAATTCCACAAAATACCAACAGACCTCTGTTAGTTACTTGAGCTCGGGTAAAGACCGCAAATGCAAAGATTAACTTTTACGGTAAAATAACCCCTTTTTGGTATTTCAAATGTTTTCTTGACAATAATAAATACGTCGCTATAAACATGTCACTCGCAAACGTTCTATCAGCCGCTACTCCCCCATGATATTTTGTCCGTTTTTCAGGTCCCCCTCGCCCTAACTCGTAGACTTCATATGTGGATCGCCCCTTGTGCGATTTTATAACACATTATAGGAACGTATGAATGAGCTAGCTCTTGACAACAGGCACTTTTGTAAGTAATTTTGCATTGGATGTGTTATAAACTCACATCAATGTGTATGAGATGGTCTCCATTAACGGTCTTAGTAACTGATGTCAGTTTATAACACATGCAATACAAAAAATAGGCTACTAATAAACTGCCCACATATTTAAGGGAAAGTTACCCAATATTTAATTCAAGTCGTCCGTGAGTGAATTTTGCCAATATTTTCACTTAGTTTTCCCAATACTAAAGGATATGTTACACAATGTGTGAACTATTGGACTATAGCGAAAATTATATTTTAATTTTGTTAACCAAAACATTAAAAATACAATACAACAAACAAATTTGTATTTCATAGAAGTATTCATAAAAGTGCGTATAAATGAATATTTAAATGAATGGTCTCCTTCATAATCATATGAATTAACAGATAAGCTAAGTTCAATGCATACTATCGTAGTCAACAGGTCCGTAACTAAAAATTTTTAGAGGAAAGATACCCAATATTAAATCAAGGCTGCGAATGACTGAATTTTGCCAACGTGAAAATTTTTATTCCCCAATGTGTAATCGAAAGTACCCAATCCATAATATAAAGTTCCCAACATTTAAAATGAACAATAAAATTAGTTTAATAATTGTAATTAGTCATTATTCTTCAGT
>JAQFYB010004154.1:0-17090 GCA_034694085.1 Pogonognathellus longicornis | reverse complement strand
TTATTGTAAAAACATACTATCTGTAAACTTTCACCTCTGTGTTAGTCTGAGTCTGAGTCACTGTAAAGATGAAATACATAACAGTTAGAATTTTTTTATACATACTGTGCTTGATAAAATACACATCAATAAATTGTGTCGTTATTTTGTACTTGTAATTTAAATTTAATCTTACTGTATATAATTTTAATTTTAAAAATTTATAATCACTAATATCTTTACTTAGCTCATTATGTTTGTTATTGTGAGGGCTTAGCAGCGGGTGGTGACACCCGCTGCTGCGAGCGAAGTCTGAGCTTCGTGTCCCGTGGCTGGCAGTGTGATAGGGGTATACTTGGCTCGGTGTAGTACGGGGTATATCCTTAGGGTAACTTCCCTAGAACACTGACTCTTACTCAGTCTAAGAGAATTGACAATCATGTCATCAGTGGCTCCATGACAATTTATCAGAAGAAAAGTTTAATAGTGTCCGAGAGTGTGACCCAATGTCACAATAAAGAGCTGAAAGCTCAATCTGACTCAGTCAGATCCGCTCTTGAAAACTGCTAATCTAATCTAATAATCGGGTAGCCTTAAATGAACCCGTGAACAACACACCGCATCGCTTTTTTCCTTTGTAGTTTTTAGTAGCGTCAGCTACTATTAGAAATGATCTGTCTGTCTGGACGTCTGGACGTCTGGTCGTCTGGACGTCTGGACGTCTGTCTGTGCACTTTTAACAAAATGGACTATACACGTATCTACTACACTATATACCACTATGGGTCGGTGGGGGAAGGTCAGTGGGGGGGGGGGGTAAATGAGGGGGGTACAGTGGGGGGAATTAGAAAAATTGATATATACTTTATAGAAATGGTTGTCTGCCTGTCTGATAGTACACCCTAACAACTGACGCTACTCAGTTACATCTGTTTTACCAGTTTATATTAATTTTTAATAGTTCATAAATCGTTATTGGATTACATTTTTATATAAAAGAGAAGGTAATAATGTTCCTTTTTTAAAAATATTTACCTATAAAGTCAGAAAAATATGTATCACAGTCTTTTATCTGACATTAAAAATAATATGTACATTACATAACAAAATTAAATAGCAGTATAAAGTAGTACCTAGTTGCAATATAATTTCTAGACAAATTATGTCTTGTGGAAATGTGAATTTTTCTGATGCCACCAAAGACCTGCATGTGAAACCCACTGCTTATTACACTGCTCACATTTATACGGCTTTTCACCCGAATGCACTCTTTGATGATTTTTAAGGGTTTTAGCACTAGGGCAACATTTTCCACACTCCTCACACTGGAAAGACACTTCTTTTGTGTGCACTACTTTAACATGTAACGACAAATCGGATTTGGTAGTAAATTTTCTTTCACAATGCTCACAATTTAACTTTTGTGTCTCAGATGATGATGGGTCATCGTGAGTACGAAGGTGCGTTTGCAAATCATATTTGAATTTAAACGGTTTGCCACAAATGTCACAAATAAAAAGTTTGTCCAAACGAGGGTGTTGAGAATAATAATGCGACCTTAAAGAAGCAGACAATTTAAATTTTCTGTCACATCCTTCAATTTTGCAAGGAAAAGGAAAACCATTCGTATGCACCTTGGCTTTGTGCACTTTCAGATTTATTGACGTTCTAAATGTCATTTCACAATCTGGTTCATTGCATTTGAAAGGTTTTTCTCCAGTGTGTAATCTCATGTGATCATCAAATGCACATTTCGAGCTCAAAGTCCGTCCGCATGTTTTACAAAGATAGGAACACTGGTTTTGGCTATTTGATTCTTTGATAGATTTATTAATCGACACAATCGATTTGCGACGCTTTTTCTTAGTGGAATCTTTAACTCTGGATGATTGTTTAATTTTACTTTCCAGCTTGACAATTGTACTTTTCGAAGAGGAAATTCGCTTTGGCTTTTTGGGAAGCACGTCAGTTGGATGACGATTTTTATGATGAGTTAATAAATGTGAGTACCACGTAAATGCCTTTCCACATACACCACACACATTATTTTTTTCAGAGTGAATCTTTTGGTGTCTTTGCAAATAACGCTGCAACTTGAACTTTGTCCCACAAGTTTCACATCGGTATTTGTGCCTGAAATTATGTACGTCTCTAATATGTTTACGTAGTAAAGCACTCGTTGAAAATTTCTGGCCACAGTCACAAGTAAACTTCGTATGATTTTCAGTCACACATTCCATAGAGTCCGGTTCGATTTTTACTTCGCTAATATCCTGCTTCGCAATTTCTAATGGCAAATCGACTAATTTCTCCGGCTCTTCTTTATTAATGTCCATTCCGTTTTTACTTTTGTTTTGCTTATCCCTAAAAATAGAAAAAGAGGAAAACCTTTTAAAATAATAAAGTAATCATTTAAATAAAATATGTCGCATTTATTTTTGAAGCTGTCTTTTTTTAAAATCAATGTTTCGGTTCCTTGGCGGATCAAATAAGTAGAATTAAAATTAATGTACGAATGACACAGTGCTTTGTATAAATATAATTGTTTTAAACGAGTAAAACGCTTCGACATCTAAAATCTTCACTGATTGCTTAAAGACAAATAAAAATATGGCAAGGTGTCATTATATAAGTACTTACGCCTTCTGAATCACATATTCTTCAATCCGCTCTTTTTGCATTTCTTTTAAAGGGGAGTATTGTGGTTGGTAAATGGTTAGTTCTTGTGGGCTCCCTTCCACGACGTTTATGGAAATTGGATTTGCTTTCAGATTTCTTGCTAAAAGAGGAAATGCAATCAAATTCATTGGTTATAATCAAATTGTTTAAAATTGTAGAGTTTATATATTATAAAAGGATTATATATAATGTAGTATGACAATAAAGCTTTTTCACAATGTTGTGTCAATGTTAGGGAAAGTCAGTGTGCCATTAATAAGTTTGTAATAAGAGCAGTCGCACACAAATGCAAACCTAGTTAGTTTTCAAAAAGGAATAAGCAAGCAAATAACGTTTCTTTGTTAGTTGCAATAAAATATACCAAATACAGTAGAAAGTGCAATGCAATCTACAACAAAAAATCTTTAACAGTCAACATTTTTCACCTGTGAATTGTGTAGGTTTTAATCTTTGCAGCCGCACGACGGGTAGAAAGTTAATTTCCGGGGCATTTAATAATGGTACTGCGGATGATGTTGTGATTTCTACAGGTGTATGCTCAATACTTTCAATCATATTGTGGTGTTTATCCTGCAAATTATCCGCTAAAGGATCTTGATCTTCTTGAGATTGCATTTCGGAATCAATTTCAACATTTTCTTCAGAAAAGTCCAATCCTTCCATTTCAAGTCCATAACTATCAGGTTGAAGGTTTTTGCATGCCAATGCTTTTGTTAAAATGGCCTCAGCACCAGAAATATATTTTAACTTCATATGGGCACAATACAATTCTGACATTATATCGCCGCATTGCTTGCAAACAAACACGTCTTTGAATGAGGGTAGACCTCCATTTTTTGAATTATAAGCTGTCAGCCCTGCCTTGATAAGATCATCCAACGTGAATTCATAAATAAATCGAATTGCATCAGAAACGGAAATCTGCATCAATGACACTTCATCCGCCCGTGGGAGTTTGAATTTCCAATCAGGAAACGCTAATTTATTGGTACACTCAAACCGATTCCCTATGTGTAAATTTGCATTGCAATTCACACAAATGGGACAAAATCTTTTAATAGTGTTAGGCGAAGAAATATTTATCGTTGGCGTAGAAAAATCTGAATGGGTTGTATTTGAACTGTAATCATCTTCAGCGTCTTCTGAAATACATATATTTATAGATTATTTTACTACCTAATATAGGTAAGTAAAGCTTACCTATATTTCATTTATTATTTTTTCACACTTTTAATGTCCTACTCAAAAAATAAAATCTGTTGGCGAATCCATATAAATGTTTTCACCTTTGATTTGCATTATATTTTTCTTTTGCTGTGGCATCAAATCTGTGCATCTAAAATATTTTCTTTTTGGTTGGTTTTCTTTGATTATTTTTGATTGAATTTTGGAGTATTCAGGAAATACAGTTGGAACAGTACCCAATACCAATCTGCGTATTTTCAACCCATCGCAAAAATCACCATCCTTGAAATGTAAGCTGCATATTCTGTGACTGCAAATAAAAATTATAAAAGAAAAAGTATTACAATTTACAATTACACTTCTTTCGTCATTTTCAATATTGTCATCACGCACACATCTAAAATAGATATAGTTTGAGTGTTTAATAATGATTCAGCCAGCGCCAGTGAATTTATTTATAAGTGAGGATATTATTATAAACATAATATTTTCAGTGGTTAATTGAAATTTTAAGTTAGATTTAGCAAAAAAACTATATACCAACTAGTAACATCAACATACAATAGAGTTTCTAGTAAAACTGGGCTAAATTCAATGCTGAATGCAGAATGTATGTTCAAATCTTTCATATTTTAAGTCCAGGTGAAGCGAACCAAGGCAATGGCCACATAAATTGAACCCCAAAATTTCGAAGGCAAAATATTTGAAAAAATATATAATCAGTTATCATCTTAATTAAACCATTAGAACAGAGCTTACTTGTCGTTAGGAAGCCAATCAGCCCGTCCAACATTTTTTAACCAAAGTTCTCTTAGTGGGATGTTTGCTGGAAATTCATGAAATGACACATTTTTTGCTGTACGTGAGCTCGACCTACAATGAGGGACGCAACAAGTTTTCGGCATGACTGCCTGTCTAGAGTTAAATTCTAAATTTTTCTGGCTTTATTTTGCGAGAAAAATAGTTTTAAAGTGAAAGATAAATATAGCAACCGAGCCATGAAAAAATATTATGGATTTGGCGCTAAAACTGTATCGTGTACTAAATAATCTCAAGTTGGAATATTGTCTCACTCCGATTCATTTCAAACAGAAAAGTCTAAATATTTTGTAATTAACAGCTCAAAATAACCAGGATGATATACGTCGAACTTACAATTTTATTTTCACAAGTAAATAAAAAAAAATGAACACATTATATTATATGTAATAATGTAACTGTATTATAGTTTTAGTTGTTAAACCTAACATTGATATGCAAATGCAAATTAAAGTTTGTGTGAATGTCGCTGATGCCAC
This sequence comes from Pogonognathellus longicornis, assembly GCA_034694085.1. Taxonomy (NCBI): domain Eukaryota; kingdom Metazoa; phylum Arthropoda; class Collembola; order Entomobryomorpha; family Tomoceridae; genus Pogonognathellus; species Pogonognathellus longicornis. Next base: position 11,949 of record JAQFYB010004154.1, on the reverse strand, counting down.
CAAAGACCTGCATGTGAAGCCCACTGTTTATTACACTGCTCGCATTTATACGGCTTTTCACCAGAATGAACTCTTTTATGATTTCTAAGGCTCCTTGAACTTGAACAGGATTTGCCACACTCTTCGCATATGAAGGAAATTTCTTTAGTGTGTACCACTTTAACATGTAGCTTTAATTCGAATTTATCGGCAAATCTTCTTTCACAATGTTCACACTTGAACTTTCGTATCTCAGAAGAAGGAAACAGGTCCTCATGAGTTCGAAGGTGTCGTTCCAGATCATGTTTGAATTTAAACGGTTTTCCACAAATCTCACAAATAAATAATTTGTCTAAAGAAGGATGTCGAGTATAGCAATGCGACATTAAAGAACAATACAATTTAAATTTTCTGTCACATCCTTCAATTTTGCAAGGAAAAGGAAAACCATTCGTATGCACTTTGGCTTTGTGGACTTTCAGATTTATTGAAGTTCTAAAAGTCATTTCACAATCTGGTTCATTGCATTTGAAAGGTTTTTCTCCAGTGTGTAATCTCATATGATCCTCAAGTGCACATTTCGAACTTAAAGTTCGTCCGCATGTTTTACAAAGATGGGAACAATGGTCTTGGCTATTTGATTTTTTGACAAGCGATTTAGTTGGTTTTTTCTTAGTTGAATCTTTAACTCTGGACGATTGTTTATTTTTACGTTCTAGCTTTACAGTAGTAGAAATTCGGTTTGGCTTTTCAGGAAGCATGTGAGTTGGATGACGAAATTTATGATGACGTAATAAATATCTATGCAATGCAAAACACTTTCCACATACACTGCACACATGAGTTTTCTCAGAATGAGTTTTCTGATGTCTTCTCAAATAACGCTGCGACTTAAACTTTCTCGCACAAATTGTACATCGAAACTTTAGTCTGAAATTATGTACGTCTCTAATATGTCTGAGTAGCAACGCTCTGGTGGAAGATTTATGTCCACAGTCACAAGTAAACTTTTTAGCCTTATTTTTTTCAATCAGACGTTGAATAGAATCCATCTCGGTGTTTTGTTTGATAGTATTTTCCTGCTTTGCAATTTCTAATGATAAATCAGTCACTTTTTCAGTCTCTTCTTGATTAAAATTGCTCCCGTTTTTCTTATTCTCTGGCTCCTCCCTTACATTGGAAAAAGGAAGAAAAATTTTTATGACTAAACTAAAAATATGTTGGTACCCTATTTAATCTCTAAACCCATAATATATTGTGAGCGTGGAGTGTACGGCACCTAACCACTAAGAGTGCTGGGTCAGCTGGGTGACTGAATACCCCCACCAGATTATACAATCTTACACTAGATATTGTTACCACTTTTTAATCATATTTAAAATAGAACCCCAGTAAATCAGTTATTTTGCTTTAAAACTACAAAATGTTACAATTTTCCACTCTATGAGCTTATTTTAAGCATTTTACGTTGATTTTAGCAATTTTACCCATTTTTTGTGCTATGTGGGATAACAAATTAATCCCTCATGTTAGAATTTTACCACCCTCAAAATCAATTTATGTATATGGCTCTCGGCAAAACAATAAGAGTCGATGAAGAAATAGACTATGTAGCATTCTTTTACAATTCTACTTCAACATCATCTTAAACCAAACGCTGTGCCAGTATTGGAATTCTAGATACGTACCTGGGATTGTCTAAATATAAATATTTTATATTATAAGTGGTTAAGGTGCCATCACTATTATTTGTAGGTATATTTTATATTATAGATACTTACGCTTCCTGCGTTACACATTCTTTAATCTGTTGTTTTTGAATTCCTGAAGTGTGAAGTTCTACTCGACCTCTCTTTACTGGCAAGTTCTCGGTGTTTATGGAAATTGGATTAGCTTTTAGATTTCCAGCTAAAAGAGAAAAAGTAAATATAAACAATAATAAACATTTGATTCCTTATAATACAACTGTTGCATTTTTTGTATGTTGTTTTTGTATAAAGGTCCAGTATATACGATTTTTCTTAATATTTTAAAAATACGTAAAAAAATGAATGTATTGTTATTTAGGTAACCCATTTCAAAAAGCAATCTACGGCAGGTAAAGCAGTGAAAAGAAATAATGAGACCCTTTACCAAATGCCATAAGTTTGCTTGAATTAGTTTATTTGATTTGAAACATGTAATCATTCGTAGGACATGAATGTGAAGAACTAATTCGTGTACCTAACAATCCTCCTAACTCTATGTTTTACTACTTTGACCACTTTCTCCGTAGTAAGTCGATTAGAGCTTTTCCGGACCCATTTTTTACTCTATGCTGAACCATGCCTAAACGGGTTTGAAATTCGGAATGTCCTTTGGAGGGAACAAAGACAGAAACATTTCCTGTCAGTATGTCAAAAATCGCTTAATAAAACGAAAATTTGGCAAAGGAGCACTTTTTTGCATGAGCAAAAAGTGGACTTTGACAAAATTTTATCGATTTTTTTACCACTTTGTTTAGCCCGTACTTTTTTATCCAAAAAGCAATTAAAAACACTTCTCCTGACTTTTATCCTAAAGCCCAGTTTCTTAGCTTTAATACCTGATAGGTAGCTTTGCAATATATAAGGTTTCTCGGTAACAGCCGCCTTGGATATAGTTTGACTCTTCAAAAATTTAATTTTTGTTTCTTTCACTTTCTTTCCTTTGTAACTAAACATAGACGGCCAGGATTCTTTTTGAATATAACTTTTTCGAAATCCTCATGTTTTTCTACATTGGAAACAAAAGTTGATTTGGAACATCCTTCAAGTTTGAAGAGCTCCCAGTTTGAAATAAAATTGGCTTAAATTTTTTGTGCTGGGAAACACGTTTTTCAGACCCATCACTTTCAACACGATTATAACAAATACAATTCATCCTACATAATGAAATGACCCATCATTTTAAAGATAATAGTTTCCTCTATTTAAAGATGTGATATACCAAACCGCTAAATTTTGAGGAACCATCGTAAAGTCCTTAGTAATATCGTCTCATTACTTCTTTTCACTGCTTTAAATACTGTTTCCTTATTAAGCGAATGAAAATACACCAAAAAATAAAATGTTAACCTGGAAATTGGATAATTTTTAATCTTTCCAGTCTCACAACAGGTAAAGTGTTAATTTCTGAAATATTTAATGACGCTACAGTTAAATCTATTACTGCAGGTGTAGGCTCAATACATTCAACAGTATTGAGGTGTTTCTGACACAAATTATCCGCTAAAGTTTGGTCTTCTTGAGATTGCATGTCGGAATCAATTTCAACATCTTCTTCAAAGAAGTCCAATCCTTCCATTTGAAGTCCATAACTATTTTCATTTTTTACGTCAGGCTGAAGATTTTTGCACTTTATAGCTTTTCTTAGAACGGCATCAGCGTCGGAAACATGTTTTAACTTTCTATGTGCACAATATAACTCAGAAAGAATGTCACCACATTGTTTGCACACAAACACGTCATCGAATGAAGGCACACCTCCATACTTGGAATTATCAGCTGTCAGTCCTACCTTGATAAGATCCTCCACTGTGAGTTCATATATAAACCGAATTGCATCTGAAACGGAAATCTTCATCAGTGGCACTTCATTTGTTCTTGGGAGATTGAACTTCCAATCAGGAAACGCTAATCTATTCGTAAAGTCAAATCGATTCCGGAATCGCAAACTTGCATTGCAATTCACACAATTGGCACAAAAGCTTTGAGTAAGGTTAGGAGAAGAAATATTGAATGATGCCAGTAATGAGCATGAATCTTCTTTCGTTGTTATGGAGTTGGAGTCATCTTCATCGTTTTCTGAAATATTGAATATATTTATTATTTAGATTTTGGGTAACTATTGTTTGTCAACCTAAAACATAATTCCATGATCATTTTGTCCATTGCATTCTTTATTTTCGTAGAATATTAATATTTTTGTGATTATAATAAAAGATAGAAAAAAAATGTTTTCACCCTTTATTTTTATCCTTTTCTTTTCCCGAGGCACCAAATGTCTTGTTCTAGGCGGCTTTCTTTTCGCCTGGCTTTCTCTAATAATTTTTGATTGAATATATTTGGGATAATTAGGAAATACAGTTGGAACCGCATCATTTACCAATCTGCGTAATTTTAACCCATCTCGAAAATCACCACTCTTGAAGTGTAAGCTGCATACTTTGTCACTGCAAATAAAAATTTCCAAAAAAAGGATTACAATTTATAATCACACTTCTTTCGTCATTGTCATTTTGCACAGCACATGTCTAAAATAGTCAAAGTTTGAGTGTTTAATAATGATTCAGCCAGCGCCAGTGATTTTTATGAGTGAGGATATTATAAATATGATTTTTTCATTGGTTTAGCCAAAAAAACTATACACCAACTAGCTCCACCAACCTGCATTAGAGTTTCTCGCTAAACTAGTCTAAATTCGTAGCATGTGTATCTGGGCACTCGCTATGCTAGCTAAATTCAATGTTGAATGTTAAAATTTTTCATCTTTACAAGTGAAGCAAACCAAGGCAGGGGTCACATAAATTGAACCCGAAAATTGAAAAGACAAAATATTTGAAAAAATATAATCAGTTAGCATTTTATACCATAATAACACAACTTACTTGTCGTTAGGAAGCCAATCAGCCCGTCCAACATTTTTTAACCAAAGTTCTCTTAGTGGGATGTTTGATGGAAATTCATGAAATGACACATTCTTAGTTCTACGTGAGTCCGACCTACAAAGAGGGACACAACAATTCGTCATCAGTTGTCAGTATCTTAAGTTAAATTTTCAACTTTTCTGACTTTAGTTTGCGAGAAAAATAGTTTTAAAACACAATTTTAGAATAACGGAATAAAGTGAAAGATAAATAGCAACAGAGCCGTGTAATGTAAAACAACATCAAACATGGATTTGGCGCTAAAACTGTATCGCGTACTAAATAATCTCAACTTGGATATTGTCTCCTCATATTCATTACAAACCAAAAAGTATTTTGTAATTAACAGCTCAAAATCATCCGGATGATATACGTCGACCTTACAATTTTATTTTCACATTAAATATAAAACAAGATATTTAACCGTGTTAACACTATTGTAGTTTTAGTTATAAATAACATTGATTTGTACATTAAGTTTTGTGTGAATGTTGCTGATGCCACCAAAGACCTGCATGTGAAGCCCACTGTTTATTACACTGCTCACATTTATACGGCTTTTCACCCGAATGAACTCTTTTATGATTTCTAAGGCTCCTTGAACTTGAACACGATTTGCCACAATCTTCGCATATGAAGGAAATTTCTTTCGTGTGTATCACTTTAACATGTAGATTTAAATGGGATTTATCGGCAAATCTTAATTTACAATGTTCACACTTGAACTTTCGTATCTCGGAAGAAGGAAACAGGTCCTCATGAGTTCGAAGGTGTATTTCCAGATCGCTCTTAAATTTAAACGGTTTTCCACAAATCTCACAAATAAATAATTTGTCCAAACGAGGATGTTGAGAATAACAATGTGACCTTAAAGAACGATACAATTTAAACTTTCTGTCACATCCTTCAATTTTGCAAGGAAAAGGAAATTCATTTGTATGTACATTGGCTTTGTGGACTTTCAGATTTAGTGAAGTTCTAAAAGTCATTTCACAATCTGGTTCATTGCATTTGAAAGGCTTTTCTCCAGTGTGTAATCTCATATGATCCTCAAGTGCATCTTTCGAGCTCAAAGTTCGTCCGCACGTTATGCAAAGATGGGAGCGATGTCCTTGGTCACTTGATTTTTTGGTGGATTTATTAATTTGCACAATCGATTTCTGTTTTTCAGTCAGTTTTTTCTTAGTTGAATCTTTAACTCTGGACGATTGTTTACTTTTACGTTCTAGCTTGACATTTGGACTTTTAGTAGTAGAAACTCGTTTTGGCCTTTCAGGAAGCACGTGAGTTGGATGACGTTTTTTATGATGTGCTGTTAAATATGCGTACAATGCAAAATACTTTCCACATACAACGCACATATGGTTTTTCTCAGAATGAGTCTTCTGATGTCTTCGCAAATAACGCTGCGCTGTAAACCTTTTCGCACAAATTCCGCATCGAAAGTTGAGTCTGAAATTATGTACGTCTCCAATATGTCTGCGTAGTAATCCTCGGGTAGAAGATTTATGTCCGCAGTCACAAGTAAACTTTTTCGCCTTATTTTTTTCAATCAGACATTGAATAGAATTCATCTCGATGTTTTGCTCGATAGTATTTTCCTGCTTTGCAAACTCTAATGGTAAATCAGTCAATATCTCCGGCTCTTCTTTATTAAAACTCCCAATTTTCATATTCTCTAGCTCCTCTCTTTAATTGGAAAAACAAAGAAAACATTTTATGAATGACTAAAAATGTTGTCACCCTATTTAATCCTTAATGCCACAATGCCAATATGAGGGTGTAGTGTCCAGGTACGTATCTACTAAGAGTGCTAAGGGTGGTTAAGATTATACAACTTTACACCAGATAAGTATTACTACCATTTTTTAATCATATACCTAATTAAACATCAAGAAAGCAGTTATTTTGCTTATTTTAAGAATTTTAGGTTGATTTTAGCCAACATTGTCCCAATTTTTTGTGCTACGTGCGATATAAAATTCATCCTCCGTATTAGAATTTAACCATCCTCAAAATCAATTTCTGTATATGGCTGAGGGCAAAACAATAAGAGTCCATGAAAAAATAGACTCTATGTGGCATTCTTTTGAAATTCTATTTCACATCATCTTACACCAAGCACTCCCCCTATTGGAATTATAGATACGTGCCTGAGATTGCCTTATAATTGTATTTTAAGTTATTAAGGTGTCATCATTCCTACTAGGTATATTTTATATTATAGGTGCTTCTAGTACTTACACTTCCTGCGTTACATACTCTTCAGCCTGTTCTATTTGAATTCCTGATGTGGCAAGTTGTCCTTTGCCTCTCTCTACTGGCAAATCCTTGCTGTTTATGGAAATTGCACTTGCTCTTAGATTTCCAGCTATAAGAAGAAGCATAAATATTATAAACATTTGATTCGCTATATAATCCAAATGTTATATTTTTTTATGATGTTTTTGTTTTTGTATAAAGACCCAGTATATACGAGGCCACTTTTAAAAATTACTTAATATTTTAACAATACCTAAATAAAAAACGTATTGTTATATAGTTAACCCATTTCAAAAAGTAATCTAAGGTATGCAAATACTGATTCCTTATTATGTGAATGAAAATACACCAAAAAATAAAATGTTCACCTGGAAATTGCATAGTTTTCAATCTTTCCAATTTTACGGCAGGTAATGTGTTAATTTCTGCAACATTTAATGACACTACACTTGAATCTATCACTGCAGGTAATTCAACAGTATTATGGTGTTTCTCCTGCAAATTATCCGCTAAAGGATCTTGGTCTTCTTGAGATCGCATTTCGGAATCTATTTCAACATTTTCTTCCGAGAAGTTCAAACCTTCCATTTGAAGGCCATAACTATTTTCATTTTTTACGTCAGGTTGAAAAATTTTGCACTTTATAGCTTTTCTTAGAACGGCATCAGCGTCGGAAATATATTTTAACTTTTTATGTGCACAATATAATTCTGAAATAATGTCACCACATTGTTTGCAAACAAACACGTCATCGAACGAAGGATATTTTGAATTATCAGCTGTCAATCCTACCCTGATAAGATCATCTACCGTGAGTTCATAAATAAATCGAATTGCATCTGAAACGGAAATCTTCATCAGTGGCACTTCATTTGTTCTTGGGAGATTGAACTTCCAATTAGGAAACGCTAATCTATTCGTAAAGTCAAATCGATTCCGGTATCGCAAATTTGCATTGCAATTCACACAGTTGGCACAAAAACTTTGAGTAAGGTTAGGAGAAGAAATATTGAATGATGTCAGTAATGAGTGTGTATCTTCTTGAGTTGTAATATTCGAATTGGAATCATCTTCATCGTTTTCTGAAATAATAAATATATTTATAAACTTTAGATTTATTTGTCAACCTAACACAACGCTCCATGATCTTTTTCTCCATTACATTCATTATTTTCGCACAATGTTGATATTGTTATAAAAAATAGAAAAAAAAGTTTTCACCTTTTATTTCTATTATCTTTTTCTCTTTCCGATGCACCAAATGTCCTGTGCTGGATGGCTCTCTTTTCGGCTGGCTTTCTCTAATAATTTTTGATTCACTACAAATATATTCGGGACATGTAGGAAATACAGTTGGAACCGCATAATTTACCAATCTGCGTATTTTTAACCCCTGTCGAATATCACCATCCTTAAAGTGTAAGCTGCATACTCTGTCACTGCAATTAAAAATTAAATTAGAATAGAATAGAGAGATATAGAATTTAGACATTAGAAACAACCATGACACTTGACTGATAGGTTATTGGTTTTTGGTATTATCAATTATATGTTATAGGTACTTAAAGTTGGAAATTAGAGTCTATCTATTTATGACTTACTTACCGGTCTTTAGGAAGCCAATTCGCACGTTTAATATTTTTTAACCAAAGTTCTCTTAATGAGATGTTTGAAGGAAATTCAAAAAATGACACATTTTTGGTAACCCCTGATGTTGACCTACAATACGGAATGCAACAAATTCCCATGGCTATCTACAACAGTTAAAAGTTGAACTGTTCAACTTTATTTCAGTCTCAGTTGTCAAAAACAAAAAGTCAGTAAATTTTGGTATATTATACTTATACCAGTAGATATAATAATACCTGTATTCAAAATTCAAAACAACCTTATCATCTCTATGATGCTGGTTCAAAGTTCAATACATAGTTGATTGTCTTGTCAATCAATCTATATTGATGATTGAATCTATTCTACTAGTGACTAGTGAAAAGAGTTTTAAGAAAAATATTGTCAAATATTTTGATTTCGCGCTAATATTGTGTTCAAGGTTCCAATGATTGTGAAACAGTTGCAAAATCCCATCTCATTTTGTTCACCTGAGGGACTCCGAGACGAGACCCGAATACACTTGACATCCACAGGACCCGACACCCCAACGTAGGAGGTTGAAGTGACCCGAAATTGGTTGGGGCATTACCCAGGCATGGAAAAAAGCGGGTACCAACTCGCTAGGTTCCTTTAGGAAAGCTGTCCAACTCCCCACCCAGCCTCCGAAAGGGGCGGGGTGGAAGTTAGGTAATCCAGGAATTTTCCTAAGCCCCCGACAGGGAGCGGGGCGTAATTGCCCCTTACAGGGGATAGGGGTAAGTCATCCCTGGGGTAAGGTGAGAAGTTTGAAAATGACAAAAATTACCCTCGTTGGAGGAGGGGAAATAATTGGAAACAGTGGCAACTATCCACGCTATGCAGTCTAAAACTTAGGAAATAGTGGACAATACCCTTTATCCCTCCTATAGCAGTGCGCAGTGGGCTAAAACTTATAAAACAGGCTATTCAGGGTAAAGGTAAAACATAGGAAAACGTAAAAATTCTCCACTTTTTGAAACTCACAGATTCGGGGAATTTAACTCTATTGACAATTTATACTTCCTTTGCGGCTTGGAATTCCTGTTCGTGCACCGATGGGTAAAAGTGAAAGAAATCGGGGAGTCAAATTTTAACCCCACGGAGGCGATTGTTACCCCATGGGGTAACCCGCCGTGGGTCTTGGGACCCGTTTTCCCCTTTAGGGGTAAAGTTAGGAAATGGGAAAATACTCCCCCCGTCAGGGGCAGGTTTTTTAGGAAATGAAACCTTTTCCATGCCTTCATTACCCTCCATTTGGTGTAAGTGACCCGAGACCGAATGCCAAGCCACCGACATCCGAACGCGAAGAGACCCGATCGTAAGGAGACCCGAAAGCGAAGAGACCCGAACGTGAAGAGACCAGAAAGCGAGGAGACTGGGGACCAAAGTTGGCAAGATTGGGCATAAGCCTGTAGGTTGGCAAGGTTGGGCATAAGCCTGTAGGTTGGCAAGGTTGGGCATAAGCCTGTAGGTTGGCAAGGTTGGGCATAAGCCTGTAGGTTGGCAAGGTTGGGCATAAGTCTGTAGGTTGGCAAGGTTGGGCCTAAGTCTGTAAGTTGGCAGAGAGTATGGAGAAGAAATGAAAAACAAGCTTTTTCGTTTCTTAGAGAGAAGTCAAAACCGCTTGAATGTTGTTTTACGATTGAGCTATGAAAAATCAAAGAAAAATTAAGCGTGAGTGAGTGGTGGACGATACTAGTAAAAACAACATGCGGTGTGTTGTTGGTTGTGGGTGAGATGACAGCAGCCCAGCCGACACAAGTATCTGTCAAGAAGCTACTAAGTAGCTACATCCCAGCCGACACAAGTAGCTTTGAAGAAGCTACTAAGTAGCTACATATTACGACGTAGCTACGTACGAAGTAGCTACGCTACACTGCAAATAAGCATCAGAGTAGTTACTTAGAAGGTGCCTAAGTGGCTCTAAGTCCACTCGAAATAGCAAATTTGCATACTACGATGTAGTTACGCTCTCGAGTGAAGATGAGGCAAAAAAGGAAAGGGCAGGGGTATTCGATCCTTGGTTCAATCAGCTACTACAGCCACTATGCCAAAGAGGCACTGTTAGCAATACAAGCATAGTATGTCCTACTTGCCTTCTGTTCAGGTAAAAATGTAAAAATAATGCTACGTTTTGGAATGGAATTCGAAGCCTTTTCGCATTTACGTTATCACTGCGATATTCCGACGCAAAACTCGCATGCCTTACGTAGCTACTATAAGTAGCTTAGTAATTATGCGATATCGCTGTGTAAATTTGATACGAATTCTGCAGCTGCTTTTAAGAGCTACTTACTACGCTTGTGTCGATGCTACGAGTGTTGACTATAATCGTAGCCTTTTTGCAGCTTTAAACATTACTGCGACATACCTACGTTAATTAAACATGAATTCTGCAGCTACTTAGTAGCTACTTACTACGCTTGTGTCGGTAGGAAGGCTGGATTGCAACATGTGTTGGTTACACTGATTTAATCCCGTAACAGCAGGGATGAAAAAACTGAATTCTTTTAACTGCGCAGGGATGAAAAACTGAATTCTAATTTTTTTCACGTAAATTTAAACGATATCAAATATTCATTCTTTAATATTGTGGGCGTTAAACTACTGTAATACGAAGTTACTGTGTACAATTTACGAAAAATATTTTCAATCATACTGTGGGTCTTTAATTGCCAGTATACAAAATATTTAGTCGCTCTCCGATACTTACTTAGGTATATCCGTTTGAATGGTTTATTTTGACCTAAATTTGCAAAATTTTCCCTAAAACTTTTTCGCGCTGCGCGCGCAAATTTGACGTATACAGCAAAGTATTGCTCAAGCCCCCTCCAAATGTGTGACCTGGATACGCCCCTGTGAAGACTAGGTACACATTTTTTGAATTAACAAAATTAATTACATCTCCATACGACAGACACTTTTCTTAAGTGCTAAACTTTTGACATCTGTATTCAATTAATTTGACATCAACTTCAAAGTTAGTAGGTATCTTTTACAAAAAGACTGACATATCTTTCAAAGTCTTCCAAACTTGCTAACAAAAAATGGGTAAATTAAGACTAGGTAGGTATCTATATTATGTAATGTGTGTATCTATTTATTGATCGATATAACCAGTTTTGATCAATCACAATGAATAGTTTGTTTACAACGTTAGTTGTTAGTTAGTAGTATACTAAATATGAAATAGTATCAGTAGTCATTTATAAATTGCCTTATTTTTAGAGCGACAGAACATATAAAAATTAAAAATTTGTCTTTTACAATTATCCGTTAATATAGTTTTGTAACCAATCCTAGTGATATTATCTGTTCTAGTATAATAACTGCTTAGGCAGGCGCGTAGCCAGGATTGAAAGTTAGGGGTTGCCCAAGTGAACAATATCCAAAAACAAATGCCTTAAAAATGC
>JAQFYB010004153.1:0-17097 GCA_034694085.1 Pogonognathellus longicornis | reverse complement strand
ATAAACTCATTTGGATAGTGATTTCTGCTTTTAATCAAACTCGTGAGGTCTCCGTAGCTTTGCTTGATATAAGTTTTGAACATTTTGAAGATGGTATGAATTATAAACAACTTGCGAAACTATGATTTGGTGTACATACAATGTCTACAATGTAGAGCATTATTCTGACACTATAAATAATAAATAATCTATAGCTGCTTTAATCCAATTCTTCACGTTTGTACTTCCGTACCTTTTTTTGCTTATCTTCTTTCTGGCATTAAAAGGTCAAGCATATGCATGTAGATTAAAGTGCTGGGGTAGAGTATATGTACGAATTAACGTACAAAATATCACATTTTGAAGTAACTAAGTATATATGTAGGTATACTTAGTTACTTCAATTTACATTAGAATTATGTGATTTGTAACAATGCTGCAATAGTGTAGCATGTAGACTGCAGATAACTTAGTAAGTTTCTTGAAACCCTTTAATTTATAACATAGCTGACGATGAGAAGTTGTATGTTTGATGAAATCGAAATACCACTTAAAAAGCAGTAAGTAAGCAAGTTTTGATACACCTACAAGATGAACTTGTATAATACGTATACATATTATGCTGTATTTTGAGAATCTTCTTTGGTACCTATAGCTAGGAAGAATTCAAGCTGGATTCATGTTGGAATGATTTTGGTATTTTGTGTATGTGTGAATGGAGTGAATGGTGAATAGAAGACAGTGAGAGAAGAAGAAGAAGAGACGACATTCAACGACAGATATGTGAGAGAACAGTAGGGGGTGTAGGTTGGTGCGCGAATAAAATTCCAGTTGAGACTTATTCATGTCCCTCACATGACCCTTGACACGACCGATGAAAAGAGATCCTTATCGTTGTCGGTGTTGTTGTTATTGTTGTGAGAGCTGGGACTCTGTCTTGTCGCGATGAGTGATGATCTTCCTTTTCACACCCGTTTCGATACGCTACTACTACCATAGCATCCCTTCATGTAACACAACCACATTATTGCTTTGCACTACTATACTACTACTACAGAGCAAAATTATAAGAAAACTCCTTACTGCATGTTGACAAACTTTGTACTTGTGAATGCAGAAGGTGAAACACCGTCTTTCCTTGCACTTGGGAAACTGTAGACTTGAAGGAGTCAGCAAAAGACCAAATAGAATCCGTATCATAGTATAAAATTCATTCCACTATTTTCCTATACAGTGTAAAGTTATGTTGATATTACATTGCACTATGTCTGATTATTTATAAAAGGATGAAATTACACATTGCATATTAGGGCTTTATCTTTATGATGATGTAAATACTGCATTCTGATTACCAGTCATTTTATTACAGTAAGAATGTTTATTATTTTTTATTTGTTTAAAGTTTTTGAATTGTTTTACTTACTTGAATTTCTAAAGGATGTAAATGCTACAGAGTAGTGAGAGGTACTTTCATTTCATACATGAATTGTAATATTGTGCTAGGCTACACATACAAAGAAATAGTGTAACAACCATAATAGTATTTGTAATAATATATTCTATCAACTTACCTACATTACATGAACACTACAAGTATTTTTCAAGTGTTAAGAAAAATTTTGCATTTTGTATTATTCTCTTTCAGAAGTTTGGAATTTGATGTTTGAAAGCATTTGCTTGAGTATTGTATGTAAAATTCGTGCTCATCCTAACATTGAGTAGCAATTTGACACAGCTTCCATGCATGAACACAGAATTTTACAGTGTATCTATTGATACACAGGTTAATAGTAGCTTAACATGTCTTTGAGTGTACATGGTTCTTTCAATTTGTTTTATAAATAGCTATCATAAGATAATGTATGAGGATGATTCATAACAGAATAACGATACGATACGCTCTCATCTCCTTTTCACACTGTGGATTCGCTGCTTTCGTTGCTTTGGAGTAACCGACCCCTCTATTTCATTGTACCCTCTCTAAAAAAATTAACTTATAAATGATTCGAACATCAGTGTACAATGCACATGTACACTGCATTACATACATACATACATTATGTACCTATAAATACATATACGTACATCACATAAGATCGTATATTAGCTCATATGTATCATACTTTTTCATTGCTTGGTACAGTAGAGTAGCATTGGAGTGTAAGTACAAGGCAAAACATAAGTAAATAGGTGTCCGCCTGCCTTATGTATGAACATTGTGATAATAATAATGTGTGTAAGGGTAGTGTGAGTTCTTTATAGAAGTCCGGCTTTTTGGTTTGATTTAGCTTTGCTTGACTGCTTGGCTAAACCTTTAAGTTACTGATGCGCGATGCAAAAGGTAGCCGAGCCTTTATCCTTCTTCACAGCACACACCTCCCCACCTTCCTCATAATATGGATCATATCATAACATCAAAGACTCTCGATTACAAAATAGAGGCGGAAAAGCCGTTATGGTCTTCTTAGTCAAGACAACTTTTCTATGATGTGGTAGCTCATTCGGCACTTTATCTTTGAATCTGACTTTCTTTGAAGATGACAAAATATCTTTAGTAGTTCTTTCGGGGTGGCTGCAACAACTTGAGAATTTATATTGTAGCCAGCCAATTCCATCCTGAATAATTAACGCTTTCCAAAATAATATAATAACTATTACAAAATACATCTGGATAGCTTGTTCCCGAATTAGGTAATAGGGTAATACTAATAATAACAGATTTGGAAAAAGATGGAATTAAAGACAGAAATTTTGCCAGTGTAATAGTTAGCGTATGAGTGGGCAACGCTTGCTTTCTTACCATGAAGGAGAAAATTTCGCTATAGTGCATTTGGTAAAGCGAAGGGAAATTAATGATTACATTACATACATTTTGTAGGTATGACAATGTATAAAAGCCTTCCACATACATTTCGAACCATTATTTACGTGTTCTGAACAGAAATAGAAACAATTTGCAATGTAAATGTCCCTTTGGGACAATCGTTTTTACATGTAATTTGTACAACATGAAGTAAGTAACACAAAAGTGACAGATCCCATTGTCTTTCGTATTACGTCGTTGCCTGTAGCCAATACAGCAATAAACACGCGTAAATGAACATTATTGTAGCCAATCATAAGCTACAAGAGTTCCTCCAATCCACCAAATTCTATTTACATTTATGGCTACGGACAAAACAAAAAAGAATGTGCAGAGAGCCTGAAAAATAAATATAATGTTATACATCCACACGTATGCAACATACATCGTGACAGATCACAATATCACCCTTCCTTTCCTTTTCCTAATACTATTGCATGGATCGTTTCAGCAGTTTATGTACATACACATTACACACACAGCAATCCACCCCACACTATGAACTGAATATCTCTATGCAAAGACTAAGCTCTATAGCATTAGAGTATTTCTACACACATTACACATGTACACTTATAACAGCAGGACTCTTTCAAACTGACACAATGTAACTACAATCCAATTTGATACTAATAAATAAATGAAGAGACCCACACAAGACACGGTAGAAATACAGGGGATGCCTGTATATTATATTGATTGTCATTTGCTGCTCTTACAAACAAGTATAGCTAACCAAATTCTCGTCGCAACACCAAAGACAAATTGTAATCGTCCAGTAGCAGTTGTAGTGTAATGCCAATTGTCAATGCTACAATAATCCTTGCTTGTTAAATATTCCTCTCAGCTGTTAGCATTTCTTGTTAACAGCAAACCAAAAGGGAAATCCAATTTAGTTTCGTGTCAACTGTGCAAATATACGATGATCACATCATGAACGACACAATTCATTCATACACTGGATTTATACAAACACCCGTACGTACAGTTAACTTAATACTAATGTACATTGTACATAGGACAAACTGTAAACACACAGTTTGTACTTTAACTGCATGATGCTAAGATGCATTTACAAAACGAAATTCTTTGTCACTAAACTTGCAAATATGAAAATAACTTACATTTACTGACAGTTCAGATTATGTAACGTTTTTCATTCATACGTATGGGGAAATGTGAAATATTTATTCGAAGAATTTGAACGTTCCAACATGGATGGCATATTGTTTAGAATTGATTCTAATCTTAATTTGCTAACTTACTCAATGTCAGTGTTTTTTACTCTATATTGAAATTATCGGTCATTAGTGTTTACTCATCTAGCTAGATTTTTGTAAACGAAATCACATTACATGTATAAAATATTTGTGTGCGTTTCAGTATTATAGCATAAAAGTATGTACCTGTCTACATTAAATATGAGAAAAGATGGTATGTAGGATATTATACCTACGTGTAGCAAAAGGAATCATCTGTGGTAAAATAATTCCATCTTGAATTCAGTCGTGAGCAGACCGCAGACAAAGCTTTAGACAGAAGGAACACAGCACAGATTTTATTTATACGGTTGCCTGAATACTTGAATACTTACACAATAGGAGAATGTATATAGGGTCAGATTTGACATAGTAAATGTGTGTAGCTAGCTTTAAATGACATTAAAAATTTAAAACGCATCGCATGCCTTAACTATTTATTACTATTGCAAGAAGCAAGTCACATCACATGACATCGATACAATCAAATCACATCGTATCACATCACAATGATTGTGTCACACGAACTGCGAAGCTACACATGAAAGAAGGAAAAGAAAGATAATAAATGGATTGTCGTTACGAAGCAGAAAACGGAAGAGAGGAGGACTGGTTGACACAAAGAGATCAGTTGACCTCCCACAAGTTGCACAGTCACTCTCAGTGTCACTTTTCAATACGACAACCTGACACAATAATAATGCTCTCCCTGTAAGAAATGAACTCACTTGCATCTGAAATCAAATTCTAAACCTATGCTCCCTCGATATCTCTATGTTGTGCATGTATGTATGTACGGGTGCAATGTGTCTCTGACATGCTTTCTTGTCCACTTCTTCCACAATATCATTCTAGCAATAATAAAATAATGCAATGATGATAATAATATCTGTGTGCTACAGAACACTGCCTCTCCAACAATGTCCAATCCCTTTTTTAACATCATCTTCTCCTTTTTCTTTTTCTTCTACCAGTACAGTACTAATGCTTTTTTATCCTCATCATAGAGTAGTTGAAATTTTTTAACCATTACGTTGCAAGACTACACTATTACACTTAGGTGCCTGAATCATATCATGCTACTTAATAATGTACTTTTCAAATGCATTTATTTTGACTCACATATATTCTAGTAACATTCTGTTTAGTTTGTATTTTTTCTATTTAGAATGCATTTTATACGCAGGTACCTTTAGCAGGTATTTATATGAGTGTAGGTATGTTACTTCTCAATTCATCTCTGAGATGCATTAAAAGCATATCTACTATACAGCTCTTCAGATATTGAAATGCCTTAGTTGTAAGTGCTATTAGCTACATTTTAAAGTATACAATTGGGGACACTACCATTTCTCAAACGACCATTTCCTTATTGTTAGCCAGTAGGTATGTTTCTTTGCATTATGCATTGCTGTGTACATTACCGATATGGGGAATGCTTTATTGGTGGCTTTGCATTAGTTATGTCAATGAGAGTTTTCTACATTAATCATTTGCTATCTTTCTTTTCGTTCCACAAACAATCACAACAGATTGAATAGTAACAGGTTGACTTTACGTAGCTAAATATATATCCTTATTACCATTATTCCCAGCTATGCATCCAAAATGTAACATGATACTGTTGGGAATCTCGGTAGGCAGAGTACTACAAGAAATCTATTTACTCCATATAATAATGTTGTGGGAATTTAGGAGGTAATGGAGTCTACAGCTATAAGATATGAGTAGTTCAATGAAATATTAAGATGAAATATTATTATCAGTGCAATAATATTTATACCGTGTAAACTATAGCTGTGTATGTATACCTACTCTTTATTGAGCATTTTTATTGAAAAGGTGTAGCTCTATATTGAGTTGAGTGCAATAGCATTTTGTGTGTTTGGCAACAATACAAATCGAATGTAACTTGAAGGTATGTATGAAATGTATGTGATTTCTATTATGTGTACATACAGTACAGCGGGTAATATTGTTTGAGACATGTGTGTGTGGAAAGTGTTAGTATAGTGGTTGGTAGGAGTGCAGATATATTATTGGTGTACAAATTCGAAGGGAACATGTGTGACGACGGGTGACCTTCGATGTCAAGTGAAAAGTCATAGACTCCACATGATGTGAGCCTCTCACTCGGGTGTCACCCAACTTCTGTCACACTCAATATCACATTCCATGTCTCTATTTGATAGGATGACAAGGAAAATTGCCACAAGTGTGTTGTAATATTGCATTTGCCCTTTGTTTAGCTGTTCAGATGAACGCATGTAATGAAATCCATATTAAGTGCGTATATGAACGTTTAATTCATTTTACACACACTTACACACGTGTTAGAGAGATAAATGCAGCAGTTGCTTTGCGTAGGGGATGTAGATATAGGATTCCAGTATAGTATGTGTATTAGAAGTACAAATGGAGATTGGATATCGATTTTAATTTAGTGCAATACTTTATTTTTCAGAACCTTTGGTACAAAATGCGCAAAGTGTACAAGATGGATCAGTTCTTCAGATTGGGTGAGAAGAGCAAGAGATTCCCATTCTCTTTGTGAGCAAGTTTATCATTTAGCATGCTTTGCCTGTGATGCGTGCAAAAGACAATTATCAACTGGAGAGGAGTTTGCATTATTCGATCAGAGGGTTTTGTGTAAAACTCACTACCAGGAAACCATCGATGGCCCTTCAGATGATTCAGACGGTAAATGATTTAATTGTCTCACTCATTATTCCATCCTTCCCTTTTTCCACTTTTAAATGCATAGACTGTATAGATAGTGTCGTTATGTAAAAAGAGAGTGTATATAAAGGACTTGCACATAATAGTATAATGACTGCATCAAACTTCATACGATATGACTAATTTTGTGTCTCTGGCATAATAGGATTCATAAATACATATTTTATACTTAATACATAATACATAGTACCTAGTAGATCATTATTATTCATTATCCGCATACCAACTTTAAATGTACTATTTAGTAAATAGACTTAAGGTGTATTTTCAATTTAGTAGTGCATGTTTCTTTGTATATGACAAAATATCTTTAGTAGCTGTTTCGGGGTTGCTGCTACAACTTGAGAATTTATATTAGTTTCAGCCAATTCCATTCTGAATAATTAATGCTTTTCAAAATAAACTTATAGTAGAATAATATACAGATAAAAGCACATTTGGAAATGATATCAAATTAAAAACAGAAAAGACAGTGTAATAGTTATCGTATTAGTGAGCAACGGTAACTTGCTGTTTTACTATGAAGGAGAAAATATTCAATATGCAATAAACAGGGAAATTATAAGTTAGAAAAGAATAAATGTAATTACCTATATACAACTTACATAGCATTAAAAGTGTCGAACATATTATCTGTAGAATACTAATATACTATCTGAATTAATTCTGATTTGTAAAATTGCATGGCATATTTAAGTCACATTAATAACACTAGATCTTAAATCTATGTTTTGAAATCAGGACTATTACATATTACATGTATGCATATGTTTATAAATGTGAAGTTAAATTATAGCTTTAGAAGTGCAAAGTTATTACCTGCTATATAGTTTGTCATTGAAATTTAATTTCTGAAATAGCATTTAGTTTGACCCACCACATGTACAATTCAGCCCAAAAACCAATCAAGTCGGATAAAAAACATTAATGCTGCAATTAATTTATATATACTCTAAATCCATGTCATTCTGATTTGTAACAGACAGTGCAAACGACGGGGATCCGAATCATGTAAGCTCAAAATCCAAAACAAAAAGAGTTCGAACGACATTCACAGATGAACAGCTGCAAGTTTTACAAGCTAATTTCCAACTCGATTCAAATCCTGATGGACAGGTCAGTTCATTACGATCATTTACGTACAACCTACAGGTTTGGCATTACTATCTGCTCAACTTTAGTAATGTCCCCGTTAAAGTTCACAAAAATTAATACTGTATAAACGATGTGGGTTCTCCCATAACAGCAAGCATGACTAAACAGCATTCTTGAACTACCACGAAGATCATCTGCACAGCACACTAATGCTCAATTTAAACAATTTGTATTACAGGATTTAGAGAGAATAGCTCAGATAACAGGGTTGTCCAAAAGGGTCACACAAGTCTGGTTTCAAAATTCAAGAGCAAGACAGAAGAAAAATAGTAGCAGTAAAAAAAGTAAGTACAAAATCTCTCAGTTCTAGTATTGAACGAAAATATTAAAAAAACTTATTTTTTCAACTTCTACTTTTCCATTTCCGATACTATAATACACCCTTTCTACACATCATATTGAGACAGTAGGAATGAGAAAAAAGATTACAAGATAAACATTAAAACACGAGTTAATTGAATAGAAGTTTATGGTAAATCATGCACATTGTCAACACGAGCTCATTTGAATAAGAAAAAGATTTTCAGTGGATAAGCGACCACCTGGATGGCATTTTACATGCTTACTCACACAATTTAATTTGATTCTGCCACAACATCGTGTGCATGTGTAAGGAACAGCGTGTATCATTTATTTACAACTGTTTTTGTCATATGCTTTATGTTTTTTACAAAGAGTCTGTACAGTACTTATGCATACAGAGTTATTGTAGGAGTGTACAAATATATGTACAGTTCGTAGCAGTAAGCAAACAAAAATAATAGTAAGTACTTGGAATATGTCTTGAGAGATGGTTGGTGAAAGCCTCGTAATTAGTTGATATTGTTTCCTGTTCATCTCCGAACAACAGAAACTCCAAATATTTCCTCTATGATTTTATTTATGAGCAATTTGCCATGAAAGAACATGAATTCTGTAGACCGTAGTGTTTTCCGTCTCCTAAGTCCTATGCATGCGTATGAAAGGGAATGAACATGAAATACCAACTGTATCCACAGACTCATTTCATCTAAAAAAAGATTCTTTTGTTGAATGCTATTCTAGGTAGTGCCAGTCAACCATTTAGGAGACAAATCAACCTGAGACTTACATCAAATTATGCCGGTAAGTCATTTTAATCACTTGGATGAACATTTATGCTTTCAAGAACCATTTTCAAATGCATTTATAACTTAGATTCAGCCACACAGAGTGAATTAAACATTGTTTGGTGTGACAGGTGAAAGCATGTGTATGGACATGGATACTTCGTCATTTCAACACGTAGGGCTAACTTGTCTTTCAGAATCGTGAAGTTAGCCATAATGAAGCTTACTGGTCAAGCACTCCTGCAACTCACACAAACGATCCACCGCAGCTACAACATCTTAAGCCGTCTATGCACCCAACAACCATACTCAACACATAATACAATGTGTTTTACTGCAATCTCCATTTTATCAAGAATCTCTCCCTGGTAAATATACACATAGTCAAGCAACTAATGGTATCTGACTTCAATTTAATAATTCAAAATCCAATACCCTCTTTTTTAATACATTTTTATTCGCAACAAGATTTCATCGAAATAGGACTAATCATTTAATGTAAGATTTGTAGATAAGACTATAATAATAGCAGCTGTGTATCCCTAAAATAATAGGGATATTCGTCCACAGCTTAAAATTATAACCCCAATCTCTGTGAACTAAGTTACCCAATCATTTTTTAACCACGTTACGTAGTTGTAGACTTTTCTCTTCAGGTAGTAAAAATTCCGGTGATCAAAAACCTTTTGTGAATATTGTGAATACGGAAATACCACACTAATTTTACTAAGTAAGTTTTACTGTGTAAAACCAAGTAAATGGCTGTAACTAACAAGGAAGACATTTTAATGAAAAGGCTTTATTTGATCGTGTATGAGTATATGCATTTATTGCCGTAGTACTTAATCCTTTTGAATATGTACTACCTTATATTGTAGACACTGTAGTACTAAAAATAAAGCTTTGGTATTCTCATTCTTACTTTTACGTATGAAATAGTAACATGAAGATGTAGTAATGCTATTGCAGAAGAAGAAGGGGTTGTTGATGTGCAGTAAAAGTACGTGAGAAGTGTTTGGTGTGTGGAAGCTAACCGTAAGCGAGATTCGTTGTAAAGTATGCCATCTGTCCTGTGTAATACATTGTAACTTAACGCAACTGTTTGTATGTGTATATGAAATATGTAATAAAGTAGTCTCGTACGTACTAATGTTAATACTATATAGCTAGTGTAAAATGTAAAATATAATACTGCTGATGCCCGGGTAAACTTACAATTAGAGTGTAATAAAGTAAATTTTAGTGTTTTGTCATAAAATATTAAAACTATTACAATTAAATACTTTGCATGAAATAAGAATTTCATGTATTTTTAATGCACCTTATTACATTTTAATGTTTGTAGTTTAATAAAATATGTATAGCTATCAGTATCAGTAGATATGCTGTACAAGTTTATGTGGATAATCGATACAGTTTAAAAATTGGGTAAAAAGGAATGGAAGTGCTTGTAAGTAGGTAGGAAGGTACTTTTAACATAACAGGCACATTATGATGTTTTGCCTTTTTAAGTTTAATTAAAAATATTATATGTACCTATAATTAAGACGTATCAATGTTAAAATGCGCAATGTATTTTAGTTTGCATGAACCAAATGAATTGTACCAAATCGAAGACTTTTCATTCTCATTAAAGACTTGGCTTCATCTCGACAATTGTAGGCTTAGCTTAAGTACATACATTTATATCAATACTTTTATTAATATAATTTTAGTTCATTTTGTCGAAAATCAATCGTTTTACATAAATAAAAATTTAAACGTTATTATATTTCACTTTAATCCAAAACATTCTCATTTCGGGTTCGTAAATAGAGGAAGGTGCAAAACTGCATTTATTAGTAGACATTTCTATCGCATCACTTTCTTACTGTAAATCGTAAGCCTACCGAAATAAGCAAACAAATTATATTATTAGTTAAACCTGCAAATTAAGTTATGTTGGATAAAAAATATTTATTACTTGATACAGTTGAACTTACCAATGCGTCTATTTTCCCATAGGTGATTGAATGACATTTTCAGTTGTCATATAGCCAGTATAATTTTGTGGGATTTCCCCGTAGTATTTACCAGCAGGATAAATTAAATAGTAGAGAAGTAATGCCATTGGAATAGTAAAGTAAGGAATTAGGAACATAAAAACGGGTATATTAAAACGTGGACTTAACCAGAAAATTCCACGAGCTATATTTTCTGTTAGACTGTCTTTCAATGCAAGATTTGAATTAAACACATTATTTTCGTTTGTTGAAGACGCTTGAATCTCTTCACCGTGCACAAACAGAAATATAATAAGAAAAACTGTAGAAAATAACAATATACCATTTCCATTAAACAATCCAAAGTGTTCGATCAGCATTTCAAATGCGGGTAGGTATGAGATTCCTAATAAATTAACAATGTAATGTTGGAAATAAAGTGTAAAGACAATACACACAGTTTTAATTAAAAAAATCAAAATGCAACCAATCTTCTTTCATACGGATGAATCTGATACAAATGTGTTCACATTTACTACATATAGTAAATGAGTGCTTTACTAATACGAGCCACATGATTTCTACTGAAGTATACTACTGGAGCAAAAAGTCCCGTATAATGACCCAGTGCTAAATTACTCACCTACAATTGAAATTACCAGGCTAAGTGTCAAATTATGTTTCTGCTCACTGTAATAATTATCATTTCTTACCTAAAGAAATTGCCATTGCTAAACATAACGGCAATTATTACACTTCATATTTTTCCATTTGAGACGCATCTATAACTAAAGTCATACTCCGCTTCAGGCTGTACTTTGCTTTGCTGTATACCTGTCAGATCGGTATAAATATTCAACACCAACAATACACCTCTGACCATCAACATACAATGTAAATATGCAAATATTTTGCCCTGTACCTTACCCAAACTTGAGTTTTTTATTTTTTCATCTGAATGAAATCCGTGTGATGTAAATAATATGAGAGTGCTATATTTATTGAGAACTATTTGATCATAGATTAAAATGATACTATCCACTTTATATAAATAAACAAAAATTATCAATAAAGCTTAACACTAATAAAATGTATTTGCTTAATTCTTATCTCTGTATGCACACGTGGGAAGGGAATACAAGTTTGTTTCTGCTGCAAGATATTTCGGACAGTATTAATTGCATTTATAGGTAATATAATACTATGATGAAACTATAACCACAGCCACAGTCAGTAAAGGAAACTTAAGTTACGACTTAACAAGATCAAATAATAATTGTATGTATTATAGTCAAATAAACATCATATCATTTATCAGAGGATTATTTTGTGGAAGACATGTACTGTTACTCAGCGATATGCATACATATGGTAAAAGTGTTGTCACTTGTACAAATGACATTGATAAAAAATAGATTATTTAGGTATGCCTAGTAATAATAACATATTATGGCCTATAATATATTTGTACTGCATGTACAGACAAAATAATCATAATATTATTACATATAGGTATTGTATATTATGTTCTATTCGTATTCATCTAATATATTATATACAAAAATGTAACTAAACTGTAATTAAACATAAAATACTAATCACCATAAGGTGACAAGAGTAGATATGACAAACTAATCTTGTTTACAATTAAGCGTATGTACACACAGTACACATTTAATTTTACAAGCATGCAGGCAACAATTTTACAGAAATACGAATTGCAAAAAACTGTTTCAAACTCTGATAACATAAGTGGATACAGACACTATGATTACCGAGATTGGGTAGTATAAATTTCGTTTTCATTGGCAATAATGCGGTGTACATTCTGATTCTTACCAGATAATAAGTGCGTATTAAAATTATCTTTGAAAAAATCTTGCACTTACACCTATATATAGCTGTTATTCGTTTGTTAGATATTATAAAGGGATACATCGTAAATAATTATATCGTGTCATTCTACACAATGCAAGCAATCCGCCCAGGAAGGTTCTTTGATAAAAATCCTAGCAACTGGAGTTTAGTGAGAATGGGAGAATATCAACGCACTCCCTTATATGAACCATCTTTGAAAGCTATGTGCAGTTCTTTATCGGATGTGAGGAGACTTCTGAAAAAAGAATTATCTGAAGATGCAACGTTCAATCAAGCATGGCTTTCTGCAGAGAAACTATACGAAAGAAAACTTCTAGCACATCCAAAAAAGCTGGAAGGACCAAGAGAGTACTACATTGCAATTATGTGCTACACATTAGAAGAACCAAACTTATACGAAAGTTTTAATCGAAAATGCGAAAATCTAACTTTTCAAGTTCTGGATAGCTTTCCATACACCAGTTTGTTATTCCTCCTTGTACAAGCAGAGCTTCGAATGCGAAGTGGTAATGAGATTAATCATTATGCAAGGGCTCAGTCAATCAAAACTTACAGCAGAGTGTACCGAGCTTTAGATTCCCGAATAAAAATCGATCATTTGAAAGAAAGAGATCTAGTTGCAATGAATAAAATTACTCCAACCACTTTGGACAAGGAGATTGCAATGATTAACATACGCGAGAATGGCGGAACGTTAATTGAAATCCAACAGTTGAGTTGGTCTGCAAAAAATATTGAAATATACTCGGCGTTTCCCGTAGAACAAGAAGTCCTCGTCTGGCCGTGGTCAAAATTCTACATCGAGAAAATAGAAAAGATTGCTACTAATGTTACTAAAATTACAATGAAACCTACAAGTAGAAGTTTCGTGGAAGATATTGTACATACAAAAAAAATTGATGTCATTTATGAAAACACTGCATGAATGCATAGTTCATATTATACTTTCTAAACTAAACAGACAATATTTTAATATCATATTGATTAAGTTATTAATATGCACAAAATAACTTCTTTATATTGAACACTTAATTTTTAATTTTGTATAGATACTGGCATTCGTGGTCATTTCATTAGATACATGTAAGTGCTTGTTAGAAGTGTTTCGAATATATCTTTACAGTAATATTAATTTGTATATTAAATCTTGTTAAAAATGTTAATATAAAGGCTATAAGAGAAATAAAAACCAGAGAAATGGACACCATTTTTTTAGCAAAGTTGAAAACAAAAAAGCAAAAATACTGATTTATTCCATAGTGCTGAACGGGCCTAGGGACGTGTTAAACGCTATGAAATTAATAGCATAAAATGAATTTACTAACAGAAATACACAAACACTTTTACCTAACTTTCAGTAATAATTAATTAAAAGATTCCATTAGAATCTCATTCCCATTTTTATAACCCAAATCGCAAATAAATCCAAGTTTTATGCAAAAATTTGCCTTTCTTTGTAAAGGAAGGAGAGTTTTTAGGAAGTCGGGAGAATTAAAGGTATCGTATAGAATTATAGAACTCGCTGGGAACACCCCGCCAATTTTAAAAATCACGCGAATCTTTAGGTTTAATTCTGAAATAAATTGAAATAATTAATTTTTCTAAAATTAAGTTTCTAATTGATTTAGGCTTTTTAAAATTGATTTAAAAGTGTTTTTAACAGTATTCACGATTTAATACAAATAATATTGTTGTGTTTTGCCGATTTTTACGTTTACAGTTTACGATGGAGAAAAACAACAATATTTGTCAAATGTAAGTCATAAGTTTATTGCAAATTCATTAAAAAATATTTACATTAAATGTAATTAAACATTTAATATTTTATTCTTTAGGAATGGCAGTAAGAATATTATATATGGAAACTACTGGGTTAATCATTATTGTTATTAATTTGCATTTTTGTCATTTGTACAGATGTGAAGACGAGGATTCAGTGGCTAAGTACATGTGCCCTCGGTGTGGAATTCCTTATTGCTCAACTTTGTGTTACAGAAATGAAGCGAAACATTTGCAATGCTCTGAATCTTTCTACAAGGATTGTGTCATGCAAAATATGAAAGCTCATCTGCATGATAAACCGGAAGATGCTAACAAAATGAAAGACATTCTAAAGAGGTTTAACGAGAATTTTAATGAAAATGATAACGACATGGAAGATTTACTTGAAGACAACGAACATAACCATCCAGGAGACTTGTTAGGTAAATACAATTATATTTAATTACAGTTAATAAAATGTTTTAATATGGCCAATGGTGCTTTATGGAAATACTACTCATGCAATTCTTGCACATTTATTTGTGCACAAAACCAAATTAAATGATATCCTAGGTATATAGATTGGTGTACAAAACGCACTGGCGTAACAATAAATCGGGGGCCCCTTTGCAGGAACCGCTTTTGGGTTGGGGTCAAAACAATGTAATGAGTAATGTATGCGAAAAATTTTACGATATGTTTGCATTTTTGTGGCAAAATAACCTCCTTTTATTAAATATTCTCCTTTTGGGGGCCCGTATGCGACGCATACCTTGCTTAGGTGCTATTTAAGCCAGTGATGAAACGATTACCTATTATGTCCAGTATTGCTCTGAGGAATAATGAGGTAGGTTGTTGGTATGTTTAATTTTAGATTAATGATTTATTTATCTCAAATTCACAGATTCGGATGATGACGAACCTTTGGAAGCAAGGATGAAAGGAATTAACCTGGATGACACTGACGCAGTTTGGAACCAATTGACTGCAGAGGAAAAGGCAGATTTCAAAAAACTAATTAATGGGAATGATGCTTGTGATATTATTCCTGAATGGATCGCATGGTGGACATCTGAACCTAAAAAGAATTTAATTGAAGAATTGTCAAGTCAAGATCAGCCGTCTGCGTCTAGCCAATTTAGCGAAGTTTTGTCATTTAATGGACAACCAACTATCATTTCTCCGATTCCGCCTATGAGCTCTCTCACTGTAAGCATTTTTAAACTAGAGTTTCAGAACACGGAAGCATATTTATTGCGTCAAATGACAAATGTAGAAGATCCAAAAACAGAAGTTAATTAATTTCTGGATCTAAATAAGTTAATATTATTGAAGTAACGAGTTTTTTATTTTGTAGAAAGTGCGTCCCAATGATCACGTAAAAATCGGGTTGACTAATGTCATCGCAGCCTACGCATGGACTTCACGAATATACGCGGGTGAAGTTGCAACGAACGATCGGCCAGAGGATGTTGCAGGTGCTATCATCACCTTATCAGCATTTTTGTCTTCAGACACTATTTTTGAAACTTTTGAACAAGCCGTTACTAATGTACCTATGATAGCCTGCCAGGTTAATAACTATTTTTTACATTTCCATTTCTACCACACAAAATAGCTTTTTCAAAATCTATTTTTATGAACTGTGTAGTGATGTTTAATTACTTACATGTACCAAAAATTACTGTTTCTGAAATAATTTACAGGAACCAACACTATTTGACGGGGGCCCTACTTTACACAAGCAGCTTAATCAAGATGTCATTCAAATACTGTCGTCGCACAACTTAAAATCTCCTAATACCAACAAAACTTTCGTTTTGTCGGCTCTAAGTGATTGCTTACAAGTGCTCTCAGTTGCTATTGAAAAGCGGAAATTGGGGCTAAAAATGGAGAACAAGGACGCTACTAAAGTTTCAACTTCCACTGAACTTACCAAGTCAGAATTATTAACAAATTCTAAACTAGTATCAGAAAAAGAAGCTTTTACAAAGGCATTTCCTAGTCCTCCTCCACTATTTTCTATAGATCCTAAATCTTTCACAAAAGCTAAAAGAAAAGTTCATTACCTACTAGCTTTTGCAAATGAGTACGATGTGTTGTAATAATGCAGGTGTCTTGTTAACTTAAAGGCATTATTTTTTTCTTTATTGTGACATGTTTTTATAAGTTTATGCGTTTTAATAATTCAACCTGAAACTGACAGGTTGTAGGAGATTACCGGAGATTACATTTAAGAACTGTCGTGAAACATTGATTCAGTTACTTATGTATGCTGTTAAAATCACATTTTTTCAAATAAATACATTATAATACTTAAGCCGAGTTTCCACCAGAGTCTCATCCCAATTGGCATCAGACAGTTTGTCTAATCCCAAACTGTATGTTACGAA
>JAQFYB010004152.1:0-17098 GCA_034694085.1 Pogonognathellus longicornis | reverse complement strand
GTTTTTAGGAATACTGACGCATTACTTTGTTCTTAACTCGTTTTTATGGCTGTCAGTCATAAATGTAGACATTTGGTGCTCATTCAGGTTAGTACAATGTTATACTGCGTGAACAGAATGGTAATAAATAACATTTAATAACTCTCCAAATTCTCCATGTACCATGTCATGTTCCATAATGTATGAATCGTGGCTCAAATTTAGAATTTTAAACACACCCAACTTATAGTTGGACAATACCTGATTAATATTCTCTGATTTAAAAACAATTCACTGATCTATTGAACATGTATTTAAAAGATTTAATATACACCCTCAGAAGTAATTTTACCAACCCTTTAAATGCACAAAATGTAAAAAATGATTCTAAACCTAAAATGCATGCAAGGACATAAATTAAATGTGCCCCTAATTGGTAAATGGTGATATTTCACTATATTTTCAAATAATTAATCAAATTGATTCAACATGAATCTCTAAGTAACATTTATCACAACTCTTTAGTGTTTATTACACTAATATCAAATCAATGCTACTGTAAAAAGTATGTATTTATGTACTTGACTTATATGCACCTTGTAATCTCACTCTCATTCTTCAAACCGTTCCTGTGTTTTTGTAGGTGTTTACAAAGACCAATGGATAAAAATCCTAAACGGAGATATGTATACTATTTGATTTCATGTTTGATTGTATCAACAACTATTGTATCTACAGGGCTTGTACTTCAAAATTTCGACAAGTGAGTTTACGCTACAATGTACTAT
The DNA here is from genome assembly GCA_034694085.1 of Pogonognathellus longicornis. Taxonomy (NCBI): domain Eukaryota; kingdom Metazoa; phylum Arthropoda; class Collembola; order Entomobryomorpha; family Tomoceridae; genus Pogonognathellus; species Pogonognathellus longicornis. Next base: position 16,331 of record JAQFYB010004152.1, on the reverse strand, counting down.
ATAATACTTAGAATAATATAGAGAAATATTCATTTATTTTGAAATCACAATAGCATGGTTAATAATTCATACTTCCTTATTAATAGCAAATTCATTATAAAGCCAAATTACGGGAAAAGAAGTTGCTTTTTAGAGAAATCAGCTCTCCTTCCATACCTTTACGGTCCAGGATCTGCTCTGTTGCTTCTAAATGTAGTTTTCTTCATAATGACATGTGTTAATCTATGCAAATACAAGAACGAAACGAAGATAGCAACAAAGGATAAACATCATGAATCGTAAGAAAATAATACATCTTCTAGTAACTTGTTGATCATTCATGATCTTAGTTAACCAACATGATCATTGAAATAAAGTTATTGGTCTAAGTTTAATTTATTGATTACTAATATCCTTGCATGTTATGTTTCATTATTATGTTGTTTTATTTACAGAGCTCTAATGTTTGTGAAGCTTTTCGCAATAATGGGAGTTCCAATGATTTTAGCCAAACTTCCGAATTTGTTAAACATGCATTGGTTACGGGAATTGACTAAATTGGTTTATGCTTTGCAAGCCTTTGCCTTGTTGCTGCTCTTCGTTATCAAACATTTTACAACTGTAACAAAAGTTTTTCATAAAATAGGCAATATTCTACGTTTTAAATGAATTGTCTTTCGAGAAAATATTATTACTAGTGTACCATGTATATATGTAATAACTGTATGTAATTCCCATAAATTATGATATCTTTTCAATCTTATGTAAATAAAAACTTTATAACTGAGTATCTATAGTTGGAGCAATTCCTTCTAGTAAAATAAAACCCCACAGCTTTAACTTAAAAGAAGTCATGTTTATATCAAAGTGCCTGCTTTTCTTTTTATGTATTTGTCAATATTTTCCTACATTGCCATTGGCATAATACATGTTTGTTTCGAAAAAATTTCGCTTTCATGGACTTTCATACTTTCATAAATATGGTTTCATACTTTCATCTAAAAGTGGTAGGAATATGACAAAGATATAATTTTATTTCTTATTTGTTAAGCTATAATGTATGATTTATATAAATGTTTTCTACTTCAAACAAACACATCAAAATGTATAGAATGATAAAATGATAACTGTGAACTATGGGCATGGGAATTTGTATCTACTTTTTTGTATGATCATTAAAATGTGTACGTGTGGAAGATATCGACCAGATAAGTTGTAATCTAAACCTAGTTCACCTATTGTACCGGTGCTCGTTATAATCCTTGAGAAAATCTATAGCGCAGTTTTAGTCTTTGGATATTTTATTAGATCGTGACTTTAGTGGCAGATCGCTTTCGGACACACGAGTCTGTCTGACAGAAAACTGGGGCACTGATGGATAAGTTATTATTCCCTTCACTCTGAAAATGCGAATAAGGCATATTGTACCAAAGTGACGTATATCAAAGTAAAACGTAGGTATTAGTATAACATAACATACCTAAACAAGTAGGTTTGCTAAATAAATAGTGTACCTATGACACAAGAAATTTATTGGCACGATTCACGATACCCTATAAGAAAATAAAAATATGACAAGAAATCGAGGAGGAAATAGAACTCAAGTGGTTGTAGAGATACAGATGAACGTTTGTAGTGTATTATTGCATATTGTATCTGCCCTGTGAGGACGGCAAGGGTCGTTCCAAGCAGAGTGATTATTGTCTCCAGGGAAATTTCCATCTTGGGCCAAAAGAGAAATGGTGGTGATTCACTGCCAACACAGCCGTAACATGTACAGTAGTGCTACTACACTTCTTACAACCGAGTTAAGTTAAGTGAAGCATATCGCAGTTATGACACAAGTTTATATCTGGCAATATAAATAAGTAGGTGAGGCTATGAGGCGTTGACTGCGTTGCGTATCCTATGCCTAAACGAGCACACAAATAAAAATAAACATACCCGTGTGAAAAGAGTTAGAGAGAATACTGTGAGAGAACGGCTTCAGGGGCAAATGAAGTGCACTGAAGAGAAAATATGAGATTTCTTGTCTATCATGACATCGACATGTTGAAGACCAATGTATTATGTTCCTTCTCCTGTTCAGTTTAAACGGGTAATTCGTTGCATCCCATCACTCAATATGATGAAATGTCTTATTGCCCCGTTCAACTTCATCGTGTTAAACTAACCGAAACAAATGTAAATCATAATAATAACATCCTGGAAAACACTTTTAAGATGTAATCTAACAGTAACGTATATTTCTACTGGGAATACATGTCTTATTGCAGTATGCCGTTACATTTACAAACAATAATTGCTTTAGGTAGGTACTTTAGTAATTTACTCGTACACTCTAAGGAATTACAATCCATATTTCCAAGTTGGTTGATGATATGAAGTGCTCCAGTTTTCCTCTGGTTTATCCTTTGAGAAATTGAAATGGTCATCAAGCGTGCACGGCTTAGGTTGATTTAATTTATTATGTGATACACAATTACTACACTTGTCCCAATGATACTATTACTGATTTTTTGCACCGGCGCGGCGATAGCTTGTACGAAAATGATTTCAGTCGTTACCATCGCTTGGATCTTTATAAGTCAAATGCATTTTTTCAGTTCTACCCAAAATTCCCTGTTTTACCTAAAGGTAAATATTAGCATAATATTTTGAATTACCTACTCAGCACCCCGTTTGCGAGTGCATCACAAATTAATCCGCATATTGAAATAACAGGTTGAGAAGTTTACATAATTCCTAATAATGGTTCCGGAAAAATGCTTGAGTGGTTATTAGTATGAAATATAAAAGATTTCTTAAGATCTCCAATTGAATATTCTTTTGAAGAGTCTACTTTATGGCATATTATTTGGTACTTAACATAAGAAATTGGTAAGCTGGGAAATTATTTACGTGTAAATATTTCAAATGTCTACCAATAACCTCAGGTATGCATTTACACAATAAGAAATGGAGTCCTATCAGTGGGAAATAAATTCCGGTTCACATTATTCATGCTTTCCTCATGTGCGACGAATGTAAAATGTGCCAGAAAATACAGAATACCTACAGCAAATTCCTTTTCTTTATAACCTATTATCTGTATGAATATCTTATCTGAATTTATTTTCAAGGTACACATGACATATATGATTTTAGGCAGTTGAGTCATGATCGATATAGAGTAGATGCAATCTAATTTTATTTGTTATGTATGCTCCACACAATTCCCAATTCAAGAACGTTGTTCGTTCGGTTTATGTCAAAATTTTTCATGGAACATGCATACAGAATGTAATACTCAATGGAATTTCATGTGAAATCCTAATATTCTGTATAAGGACTACATCGTACTCCTGTGTACACTTCATGATATTTTTTTACCTATAAACTGTGTTGAGTCTAAAAATAAAAATAATTTTTCCATCCATCTATAAGCGTTTTTCGTGTCCGTACAGTCGTACAAAGCACAAATACAAGTATACACAAAACATGAGTAGATCATTTATTTAGCTTTAGAAGTAATGATGCATTTATAAATAAATAAAGCTGGTAGAAATAATCTGATGTGTATATTCACTTATACATATAACTACGATCAAGGCTGTATCTAGGATTCCATTTCGGAGGGGGCAAAATACAACATGATGCACAATAGTGTCTAATATCGCGCGAAGTGCGAAAAATTTGAGCAATTTTAGGCCAAAATCAGTCTAAAATGTATCAAATTCGCGCGTAGCGCGAAAAAATTTGCGATTTTTTGCACCATTTTGGTAAAATAACCTATTTTTTCGATTTCGGGGTGGGGGGCAATTGCCCCCTTTGCCCTCCCCCTCAATACAGCCTTGACAACGATAGTTCCTCTATAACAGAATTGTAAATCAATTTTTATAAAAAATGTAAGATTATGTATACTGTGGTACAATAATTAAGTTTGTGGAAGGGAAGGAGTATTGTGGTAAGATAAGTATATTGAGAACCCATATACAAATACTTATAAACATACATCATATTTTATACTGTTATCTGGGTGCTGCATTATGATACGATTTTTCTGTTGATGTTGTGTAACGTGCCTCAAATTTCAAGTGAGACTGTTTCGAGTATGGCTTATTGCATTTGTTGCATTGCATGCACTACGATACTCTTGATTTATAGTTGGTTTAAGTGTGTGCAAAATAATGCTTTAAGAGTTTGCACGCTAAAAAGATAACACATGGAATGCATACGATAGAAAATGATTGATTATTCGCCCTAAAATACATTTTGTGGTACTTATTGTATTCAGACTTGCTTATGGATGGTTGGATAGTATCTCATAATAGGTGATGATGTCATTGAATAAAATTAATTAATCGCGTCTTATCTGAAACTACTTAAGTCAACCGAAGGAAAGTAGTTTGTTGCTTACTACTATTAAACATATCAGGACGGCAGGAGAATTTGAGTATAAATTTCAAGTTCAGCTTCAAAATTTTATGACTTTATGACATATTGTAATACGTAATATAATGAAAAGTGAATGCATTTGCACTTTTTGTTAAATTAAAGAGAAGTGGGAAAATAAGAAATATCTAATGAATGTTTTCTATCGTATACGGTAAAGGAGATTTAGAAGTTTCCTGATAATCTAATGAAGTTCATTTTAATTCTAAAATAATTTTTGCTAACAAAAAAGCAAAAGGCTAAAAATTGCGAGACAAAAGGGACCAATAATGGCTAAAGTTTGTAAAACAATCAGTAAAAAATTATGAATATTTCTTTGGGCTATTTTTTGCGTAGGAGTGACTTAACAGATTAGTTTTATAACAATTTTATAAAGTTTCATACTGTTTTTATTTCCCCAACAAGTAAACAATTAAAAGGAGACTTGCCATAAAGCTGCTTTTTATTTCCTTAATTCTGGCTTTACAGACAATTAACGCATTCCCATAGATAGCCATGAGAATAATGCAGGGGACCAAGGTTTTAAATAAAAAATTAAACTCTACAGATTACACCAAGTAAGAAAAATGCAATAAAAATTGATATACCTACACCTACATACATGGGGAAGGCGTAATACGAAACAAATCACCACTTTCTATTTCCATTCCAATATCCTTTCATCATACACTCAACCACATAAAATATGTTTCTATTCTTCTCATAATAACATTGGGATGCACCTAAAACCACTTAAATTCATTTCAGTTGAGGTAATTTCTTTTTTAATAAATTCCCCACTAACATACCTACCTATACCTTATACTTTCTGTAGCTTTCGATTTTGTATTATGTACCTCTTCATATTTTGTTGAGGAAGGGCTGACATTCACATTGGTGCATGTTGGCGGAAAACCAACGTCATTTTTGCATTTTTGTATACAAGTGTTATTAAGTGATAATAATGCAATATACAACCGTAGTAATTGCATACCACACCAATACGTTTCGCGTATTCTACAACATGATGTGCTGATGACTCTTTTCAATGTTAGCACAAAGGCATACAAAGTGCATACTACATTTACATTTTTGTCAATTCTGTATAAATACTTCAAATACACAAACATTTGCTTAAAAAGGGTTGGATACACAATTGAAGCCAATAGTACTAATTAACTATAATACAGGATTATGTATTATTATATTTAGTAAAAAAGGTAGGTAATTTGTTTCCGGTAAAATTGTTTGTTTCCCATGATCACACGATACTAATTGAGCTAAGTTAATTACAACTTAATGAGAGCTATAGAAAATGAAAGGACAGCTCACATGCAGAGTATTTGTCCAACGCCAACACATTAACATTGCTCTACCTGCACACATGTGTAGTATTTGTATGAGGAATTTAAAGTTCAAGTTGACTTTAGTCATGAATGAAGCGTCACATTTATTTAGAAAAGAGTGTACATTTGTGTCTAGTTTTATGATGTTTTATATTCTCCTTTGTCTCATCCGCTGATCATTTAGAAACAATAAAAACGGTACTTGCACCAACAACTCACGCATGTTATTACAATCCAATGGTAATTCTATCCTGAAAAATGGGGTAAAGCGGTAATGGCAATACCGCAAGTGCTATCCACTTAACATTCGCAACAGTGAAGCATAAAAATTGTAACAATTGTGGGAATTTTTTCATTTCTTGCTAGTTGTCACTACACTACAGAAATATTTATACAGCTCTATCATTACTACAGACAGAATACAACCATATTTATAATTTGTGCTCAGATACACAAATAATAATATCACCATTAACACAATTCAGACTGAAATGTATGCCCTATGTCGAAGGTAAATGGATATACTACATGTATAAAATATATTACACACACTAACATACTAGAATTGTACTAGCGCTGTATACATGGTTAAAAAGCTTTCTTATTATGTATGTAATGGTTTACCCACCTTTATCAGCTATCTACATGTTTACATGTAAGTTTTACAAATTCCATATTACAACTGAATGTCGTGTTTTTAACATTGACGTGTGATATTCAAAAAATGTAAACAATTTGATTTGGCAGAAGTAGGAAGAAATTTTCAAAGCACGTATGGATTGTTGTGAGGAACAGAATAAAGGAAATGTCAGTATTACAGGGCTTTTTAGGAAGATCGGAAACGGAGAAGTTTACAGTGCGTGACTCCGGTCAATTCTTGTAGACTTACTGACATTGAGTTATTGCAACGAAGTGAACTGAACACTGACTTGAACGAAGTTGGCTTGTATTCAAACAAAAAAGCTTGATACCTATATGGGTATAGTATGTAGGTATTTTACTTTTTATACATTTTATTTCAGACTGTGTTTCCAAAGAGCTACATGCCATAAAGTACACCTTGTCAATTCGAATTTACAATTTGATTATAGACTTGGCCGTGTCTTCTCTTATATCATCAAATTGAATTCACTTTCCATTACGCATACATAAGATAGGAGTGTTAATTTAGTTTACTACAATTAGACACTAAAAGGGAATTCTTTATTGTAGCTACTATCTCTAGATATTTTGTAGTACACGTACATGTATAAACACGCGCAACGCAAAATTGCTACTAACTCAATAAGAGAGATGTAATCTCATTCATTCTGTCAATTTGAATCTATGTCATTCTCGATCTTCAAAGGCATAGATATAATGTGTAGTTTATAATATACTCTGTAGCTATAATGATTAATGACAGATTCACCTAGGATTCACCTAACAAATGTAGTACGTAGGCAGGTCCAAAATAGTATCAGCCACTAGTCACTATAAACATATTTTTGGGCTTGATGATGTGTACATATTAGATAGGTATCTTTTAAACACTTATTTTGTGATTGCGTGCAGAATAATCCAATACAGTCCAAATAGTTTGACAGTAGTAACTCAAAGAGGTACTTCAAATAATTTATACATGTATGATCTGTTCATTGAAATCTATGAGAATGATACACTTTGCTAAATACGCAGAATATTCGTGCTCTGGATACATTCTCTTTGTGTATGTGCGCTTGAATGTTAGACATTGTTGGTTATTATGTACAAGTTGTATGCATCAGTTGTGTCAATTAATAATCGCGCTTGTGATAGATAGTGCAAGTTGAAGATTGAAGATGAAAGTGACATGGTTTTTCATCGCTGTTCATCAGAATGCGATAGGTATTGATGGTGAGTTGATAGGGATTAAGCTCAAGAGAGTTATAATTTGTTTGTTGCAGAGTTGTTTGTAAATACTGTACGGAAATACACGTTTTTACATTTACATGACTACTTTTTGATCGCTCCCAGCCACTTACTGCTATTCAACAGTAATAAAATTCTAAAACGCTATAAGGACAGTAGCAATATATATGTAAAGCAAAATTACATGTAACTACTTGATAGTGTACTTGGAGTGGTTTAGTATAATTTGTTAATATATACTTTGGTACTTACCACAACATTTCATATATTATACTAGATTTGTATGTATTGTAAGTTGGCCTTGCCAGTAGTGTACCTACTCAAGTGAGATTTGGATTTGGGCTAGGATTTATACTTTGCAGACTGAGATGCGTAACGTACACTACAGCTTCTAGTGGTACTAGTAGTAGTTCCACACGAAAAGTAAACTAAATTCAACCCACTCACTCGACAAGGAGCAAAAGGTTCAACTAAACTGACTACTCTTACTTATTGCTTGTTTACTGGTCTGACTTGACTTGGTTTTGGTTCGTATGGCAAGGGTTGACTTAAGCTGACTTTTCACAACAAAGCAATCATGAGTGACCACAAAACCTAGATTGTGGTCAGTGCCATGCGGGATTCAGAAATCAAAGTCAAAGCTAACTAAAGAACAATGCTCTGTTTACATTGCATTATACATCCCTCCTGTGGTAAGTCTCAAGTACAAATCAATAGAATCAATACATCAATGCGTAGTTCCTTTTAATTCAATTATATTTAATCTGTCTTTCAAAATGTATATACCTAGTAGTAGTAGATAATTGTTTTGTATATTTGGTATTTACTATCATTAGACATAAACCTACCTAGGTAGTTTAGATTTGTTTATTTGTAGATCTAATTTTTTAGATGTATAAACTGATTTACACTCGAACTGTTCACAAAAATAATTTTGTCTCCCAAATGTCCCAAATCAATGATGTAGTAAACTGTGTACCAAAATCTTTGACATACCTCAACACTCACACGGAACAATATTCTAGGATGGGTTAATATTTTAAGAATGGGATATCGAATTAATTAACAATAAATAAGTATGAATTTGATAACTTGAGATTGTTTAAGAATTCAAGAATTAATGTGTTTTGAGTTGTTTAGCACAACCAACCATAATGCTTTAGTATGTGTTAATGCACTTTTAATCATTGCTGCGCTGCATCATCATTGTTCGCTCTCTTAAAAAAAATTATAGGGAAATCTTCAACTTTATATTACTACATTTGTATTACAGATACTATCCGTAAATAAAATAATATCATAGTCTTACTTAGAATTCATTTCCGGTTTAACTAGCCAAATGAAATTGGATTGCTTAACTACTACTATACCTATAAAGTGAAAGTGCCAATAATGGTAACCAAAAAGCAGTATGCAAATGTCACTGCAGTGTGGGATGTAACAAATAAAACTCTCTTCTACAGTCATTCGGCGAAAGAGATAAATGTTATATGTAAATCATATAATACCTAATTACACAGAAGCATACTTGGACACTAGAGAATTACATTTCTCTCATTTGTATGACTTATTTGGTATAATATAACTTATTTCATTGCTTAAATACTGAAGTAAAACGAATTCGTTGAAAAATCCTATTGTCAGCTTTAAGTGTGTGTAATCCACTAATTTTCATTCAAAAAAGGCTTTTACGAAACGTCAGAAGTTTAGAAGAGTACTACTGCTCCTTTTATTCCTTAATCGGTACACATGTCCATAGTATAGCCACAACTATACAATTAACTAAGAGTTGTACTTGTAGTTTACTAAAATGCATCAAATGTTCACATGCATTCATTAATAAATAATGAACCAATATAATAGGCGATTTTCTGCATAGACTCGTTATTATAATTCTGTTGCACATAAATATGTCTTGAAGGCACATAGAGGCTTTTAGTAGTAATAAATTAACGAATGTAGCATTAAGTGACAAGCTTATTTATTTAAGTGGATCAATTTATTACAAAAACTAAGCTAGCTTAAGGACAATTTTAACATTCAAATTTTTTAAACAACAATTTATGAATTTATAATATCAGCAAAAGAAGAAAGTCGCTCTATGACAGATTTTTATATAGATAGTCTTTGCACATGGCAAACTCCGCAGGACAGACTATACACATACGTGAAAAGAAAACGTTTTTTGTTGTTTAGCTGTTGTTTACATTAGTATATCATTTGTATGCTGAGGTTCTTATTGTGCACGGCTCAGTCGCACATATTTGACCTGAATGTAAACAATCTGCTAATGAAATTAAAAGGAATTGGTGAGATACTGATTGTTGCGTAGTAAATGCTTAAGGGTTAGTTGTGGTCTTTCATGTCAACTAATGGCACACCTGTCCACTCTCTGTTTCTCTCTCACTCACATCAATGCCCTTCTCAATGCGTTGTTGTTGTGTGTTCTTTAGTAAAGGATTACAGTGTGAGTGTGACTGCCATCATTTCTATACAAATTGCAAAGTAATATTGGTAGAGTAAGTAATAGAATTAGTGTAGGTAACTCAAAGTCATGCTCATCTGCAACTTTATAATAACAATGCCTATTTAGTTATAATATACATGTACATCAGAGATATTTATTACCCCCAATTATATTCATCTTCTTTGCCATGTTTTGTGGTTATTTATTTACTTAATGTGAAATTTTTAGTACCTACCTATAGTCAAAAAAAAGAAAAACATTTTTCACGCATATCATATACATTTAGTAGCCAACCAAAAAAGACAAGGACAAACATGCATGCTATGGGAGTTCAGTTTAGAAGCTTTGCAGAAATGATGAGATTGGGATTTTTTGTCAGTCAAGGTATTTTTACCATGTACCGTGTTATGTGATGGAAAGCCACAAAGCTATGCAAGAGATGTGAATAGAAATTGAAAATGTGGTCTGTTTTAATCGTATGCCAGCACACACCACAAAACTGTCGCTTATCACGTATGTCACATAATGTAGGTATAGCCGGTCGTAAGTATGTCTGTCACATTTTAGTTGCCAAAACTTGAAATGGAAAGTAAGTGTAGGTAGGTGCATTCCTTTATGTAGGTAATTGCATTACTTTTTCCTGCAACAACTTTGTTGTAATAATGTTTAGGAGCAACATGGAAAGACGCAATTTAATATCTCAATTATTAATCACAGGCATAGAAAACTGGTAGTTGGAAAAGACGGAGACTCTAATAAAGCTGTTTTTCATGCAAAATAAGAAATATTCTCTCTATACTACAAAGACTTGACATTCCCATTGTAGTTCATTTTAGTCAATTATTTTTCCCATACATTTTCTTTGCACAAGTGATATTTATATTTAGCTTCATTGTTAAATGGTAAGTAATTGTGTGAGAACATGATACTCATCATGCATATGTATTTAAATTGATTTTACTGCAATAGGTATATAACTCTTATGTGTTGAGCTACCGTGTAGAGAGAGAGCTCGTTGTCAATGGAAGTGGATATAATTGTATAGTTATACAATTTTTATGCCGTAGGAGGTTCTATTCATTTCAATTTTTGAATGACTGAACACAAACTGTACGAAAGAAGTTTATTTTTAGGTAGGTATATATTCTTTTATGTGTATGTCTATTATATATAGATGTGTTTACGTAAGGTTACAAAAGAAGCTTTTGTATTAGATTGTATATTATGCAACATGCAACAGTGTGATTGTGAATTACTTTTTATCTTATTATGCAACTTTTTCCATAATTGCATTCATAACATCAGAAAGCAAATCGTTGTGATTGTGGTAAAAAAGTTTTTCTGTTTTTCCCAGAAAAGCAGAATTGGGACAATGGGACATAAATACCTATGTGCATGGTAGTTAGTATCCATTATAATATAACAAGAAAACATTAACAACGATTTCTCCATGATAAAATGATGAATGTACATAAGTGGGAAGGTACCTACTTATGAAGTCTAAAGTTTTCCTGAGTACGTCAAAATTTTCGAAACAACGTAGTTCACTACCTATTCTATTGGAATTGTTTTCATATCCAATTCTAAGTCTCTGTCGCCCTTGTCAAATGGAGTATATATGCTGGGTATTCTATCCCAGGTATTATGATATTATTAGTTCTCGGTTGATTGAAACTGATTTAAATTGAATTTCAAAATGATTTGTTTACTCTTTCAGACTGAAAAGCGAAACGTAGTAAGGGTTAGTTAATAATTGCGGAGTGTGTATATTGTGACACTTGTGTGGTAGATTTTGTCAGTGGTCTTTGCAACTTGTTATTGGGTGAGACAATATAGTTTTTGTTTGTTTTAGCAATCTTTTGGGCTACCTACGTTCATTACCTAAATACTAAATACATATTTGTTACAGACACATAGTTAGTTGTTTCTTCATACTTTTATTACTCGATTCGTGTTTTCTCCCTGTTTTCGCTAAAAACAAATGTTTGCTTTAGTAATAGTTTTGATACAGAATTTATGTTGAGAACTTACAACTTACTACATTCGAAAACATTACAACAGACCTGTAGCACACGAGGCAAATTATTTAAGTATATTATCTGAAGTTTTGAATTTCATCGCTCACATGAATACCTTCATACTTAGCAAAGTAAATATTTTCCAACTCTGCATCATCAAATTTCACATAAGAATAAATACAAATCATGCTATTGCGAGGTAAATCTAATAGAAATTCTTCCAACAACTTCCTAGCACTTACAGTTACAGTAAAGGAATACCCACACAGAAATCAATGCAATAGTGGTGTGTGAAAGGAAAGAAGAAGTTTGCGAATCAAAAGAATCCAGTTATCTGGAATTGAAATATCTGCCTATTCTGAGGGTAGATATAGGTCTCAATTTTCATACAAGACGAAAGCTGGTTTCAGTCTAAGTGACTACTGTTGAAAACATCTGTTACTTTCCTTCCAGTTTTCCAGTATACAACCAAAAGGGCTTTGCAGAATACCGCCAGTACAAAATAAGCAATGCTCTTCTTTATACAAATATATCACTTGATACCCCATTGTCGTGAACTGCTTTACTAAATCAGTGCAGCTTATTTTTGCAAGCAACTAAATCATTCCAGGCTGGAGAAATGTTCCTCCGGACATTAAGCGTATTATATTACAAAACTTGCTCTGGTAAACTTACTTATTGTTAGATACTTATTCTATTTCAGTAAAAGTTTTGGGCAGCTTAACTTGATAAAAAATATTACAATGTTACACCTGTAGGTGGATGTATGTACATTTTCTTGAGATTTTTTAAATAATACATTTTCAGACTTTGAAGAGATTTCTAGACCTCTGTACTCATGATTCGTGAATAATAATCTAAGTAATATTTGCTCATGCAATGAATTTTTAGTTTGAAATTCAAAAATCAAATGGTATTTTCCTTTTTTCAGTGATTTTCCCTAATTTTATGATTATTTCCATGTACAATTTATTATGCAATGAATTGTCGGAGGCAGCTCTTTATGGTTTTCAATTTCGCATTTTGAATCACAAGAACATGTAAATGTAATAGCTACACTAGGTAGAATTACCGCAGTTATCCAAGATTGAATGAATTATTTTGAAGCTGGAATATGAAAAATTGATACTATGGTTTAGTAAACGAATTCCTCCTATATAAATACCGTACAATACAATATAGAGCTGTCTTTAATTGTCATAAAAACGATTTGAAGTAGGTAGAGTAAACAAAATTCATCTCTATTATTTGCACTATCTCTTGACATTTTTCTAATGTAATTGAAAATACCCGTTGAAGAGTCTGTTACAGGCCAAACATAAGTACGAAATTTATATTTATATCTATCTACGTTCATAAAGAAATACTGCATGTCCAACCTTCCTTACACATATTGTTTGTTCAAATCAAGCAGAGTACCTATATTTGAAATTTACAAAGCAGTTCTATTAGTAGAATGTTGGCATCACATTATGAAAATTAAAGCGCGTAGAACATTGAGGTATATGTATTATGTATCTGGATCGAACACACCTAGGTCCATAAGTATTAACAATAATTTGCATATTCCTTCCGAGGGCAAGAGCTCTATAAAGTTATATTGTTTTAGTATTCATGTTCAATAAAGCCACTGCTGCTGATGATGTTGGTAGTGATATGCAGATCTGTCTACAAAACCATAGAAGCAGTAAAGGATTGAAATTGAATGCAAAGCAAGGAAAATGGGATAGTTTCAATTTCCTCTTCTCTCGGATACAGAAACTACGAAATCTAAATTACATGCCCAACGCGTTGCATTTCAGTTGAATGGAATATCTGTAGGAAAGAGACTCAATAAAGTTTGCTTGTGTCTGTGTGTGGTAAACGGCAATGATCGCGTCGTGGCCAGCAACTGGCTACAAACATTTCAACTTTTCTTCCCAACCCACACACACACTGCACTCTGCAATGATTACCTCTATGATATTTGCTCTGAGGCATTGAGTACCTATAAAAGATACTATCAGCAAATATACAAGTTCATTTCATAAAGTCATCTTCATCTTTCGAATTAATGAAAATATTCGATTATTACTTATGTGCTTGGCACAATGCGAAGTATGTAGTATGGAATTAATTGCTAATAGCACCAATGGTCTGTTTCAGAAATGTGCAATGATTTGCTTTCTACGCAAATTATACAGAGTTACATGTTACATGCAATTCATTCAATTTGTATACCTATACCACCTACTCGAGTCACTATATTATGTTTGTAACATACTCTATATTAATAAATTCTGGAGTTTCCAAATTGCCAAATATTTTCAGTGTATCCATATCATTATTATCATTGCTAATATTACATTTCATTAGTCTAAAATTACATGTTGAATAATTCCTTTGAATTGAACTGGAATTGTATTTATATAACACACGAGAAAGGAATTTTGTGCGTAACTGATCCAACTGTGTGTAACTATCTAACTATTATTTAATTAATTTTGTGTGTTCAAGTAATGAAACCTGCGAGCCGAAATATTATGTAACTATATAGGTATCTGATATGAACCTAAATAGGAGAATTGTATAAGTAGTAAAATCTAATATTCTAATAATACTGTGTTTCGTTACAATCATAATTAGATCCATGACTTTGGCTACTATTAACAATTTAGTTCATTAACGAGAATGTAAATGTTCTTCCAGTTTCCAAACGATCCTTGTACCTACATCAAGTTCTGTTAAAATTATCATTTTTCAGATCGAAGTGGTTAATGGAATCCTGATGTATCTCATCAACAAATTGAGTTCTGTTCAATGGAAGAAGGTGTATATATATTGTGTGGAAAAGTCGATCAAAGAAATGAGACTGAAACTAATGCAGCATTTATTACTTAATATAGTATACAGTAGATTACTTATTAACAATTTTTGTTGGTAGGAACGAAAAATAGTTTAAAATAAGTCTCATGTTAACAAAACAAAAAATAAACTTCCACAACACCGAGTTAAATTCCGCTTTTGTATTCTTTATTGGAAAAATCCCACCTATTTATTCGTGTTTATCTATTTTAATTTCCAGAAAATTTAATGTATAAAACTTTTTAATTATGCTGTACGCATATAGGTACTATAAAATGTCTAATATTGCATTTTATAAAGTATACCTAACCTACCCCTGCCGATATCTAGGTATCTTGAGATGATAGCTACCTACATAAGTAGCCGAAAAGAGTGCATTATTCTAAAAGAGAAATTAATTAATTAGATTCATCTTTGCGCAATCACCTTAATTTCAAATACCAAGCGGATAACAAAGTCATATACCTACAAAGTTGTAGGTACATCAAAGAATGAAAGAACGATGAAGGTGATTAAGTTAGATTTCTTTAATAATCAATTATCATTTACCCCACTTGTGAATTTGCAGTACGGTCAGGTAAGTGCGTATAATTATGATGAGATCTTCTCTTTCATCACTACGTATTAGAATTTCTCGTTACTGCTAAACACTCAAGTCCTAAATTCGCACACTTTAAATGCACAAATACATTTTTCATTTCTGCCTTTCTTTTGCTACAGAATTAGGTTAGAAATACAACTGAGACAACATCGGAGCAAGTTTTCCATTCGAAAAAAACTTGATCGTCTCACGAACAAATTCTTACTGAGTTGATAGTTGATGCATTTACTGAATGATTGAAAAGTTTTGGGAAGGAAGGAAGAAGAATTGAGTGTTTACTAACTAGGTATTGGTATAAGTAAATAAATACATAGTAAGCTAAGCAGTAGCTTTGTTGATCTTGATAAAAGTATTTCACATAGAAGGTATCGAATTAAAATTGACGAATGTTGATCTGGTCAGCCTTGTCTTGTAGTTGTATATATCTGTAGAAGTAGTAGTATTTGGCATTTGAATGAATTCATGTGACCGATAAAAGGAAAGGTTCAGTTTATTTGTTCATTGCATTTAGTGTTAGTTAAGATAAAGGTTATAAAAATTAAGATCATCACTACAAGGGAAAATAAATGGTTGCACATGTTTTAATGTACCTACCTGCACATAGATCTTCTATCTGTGTAAATGCCTTATGCATGAAAACGCATTGCTTTGCTCTGACAAAGACCCAAGCATCTCTAACATTATTTACGGTTGCAAATCTAAACTAATAGACCTCTAGCGTGTAAGTCTGTAGTTGATTCTGTAAATGGGAAATGGTCTATTCTCAATCCAGG
>JAQFYB010004151.1:0-17099 GCA_034694085.1 Pogonognathellus longicornis | reverse complement strand
ATCAATCACATATTAAAGTTTGGGGGATTTTCTGGTTCCATGAAATTTCAAGCCATTCCGTGCGCCCCTCTTTATTGAGATTCAGATACAACTCAAAATTATCCCGAATGCGTGGACTTGCAGCGACAGAACGCTGATTAGAAGAGTGAAATCTCCGCTGCGTACGTTACAAAGCTTAGTCTCGATGTGCCCCATACTTTGAGGTAAGGTGAGACTAGGCTTTACAAAGTACACAGCGCCAGCGGAGATGTCACTCTTCTAATCAGCGTTCTGTCGCTGCCAGTCCACGCATTCGGGATAATTTTGAGATGTATCTGAATCTCAATAAATTTATCTATCTTTTGGTGTATTACACAACCCTGGAGCGATTGCGCCACGAAGAAGGGTCCAATGTTAGTAGACAAACATAGAAAACGTTCTTATCATGTATCCAGATAGGAATTAAGGGAAACTACGACACGACACCACAGTTAAAAAAACTCGCATATGAATTCTCTGTAATTACAAACGATGATAATTTTTCACTTGATTTACTTATGATAAAATATTTCTGAGCCAAAGATGATAATAATAAAGCAGTTCAATTAAGTTGTCACAGTGTTGCAACTAGTTTTGGTCTATCAACTGTAATTATGCCTTTTTCTGACGACTGTTTTGACATATCAATACAGAATTACACAAACACCCGGCATGAAGTTTTAGCTGCACAAATATTTTTATGCCGGAATATTACGTTTTATACTTCAACTTTAACAGGAGGACTAGGAATTGTAGGAAACTTAGTTAGCTTCATTGTATTGATTCAACCTGAGATGAAATCCTCGATCAATTTTCTTCTCATCGGTTTGAATGTTTTCGATTTCATATTGGTTCTACTCAAAGCATGTACACACTTTTTATTTTATGGAAATCTTAATGCCTTGGAGAAATACAGCAATTACATGTTCATATCAATTGATATAGGCAAGTAAACTAAATTCGTTAACAGACATTTTTCTGATTTAGGTATAATACACAATTTCTATATTTATACAATGCATAAAATTTGCATGCAGCACAGCAAATGTTGGTCATTATAATTGTAAGATTTAACATTGTATGTATAAATCATATTTTTTCATTCCAGCCCAATCAGGGTCCATTTACTTAACTGTCGCAATTACATTAGAGCGTTACTTTGTTATTTGCTGGCCGCTTTGGGCAAGAAATTGTCGAAAGTACGTAAGCACATGTTACTTAGCTGTTGGAGTCGTATTGTTCTCAAGTTTTAAACAAATACCTAGATTTGTGCCTTTGCTTACAAATTCTTCTACTCAAGTTTTTGATGCAGAAACTCAATATGAAGACTATTATTTGCAATTGCCATTTGTAATTTTGTCATTTTTGATTCCTTGTTGTCTGCTCATAATTTTCAACTCACTGATTTGCAGAACTGTAAGTATTTAGTATTGTACGAACACAATGCACAATTTACAACTTACTACTCGTTATCTACAATTACATTTATCTGTATGTAGGTGAAGAAAGCCCAAGCCAAGCGATGTAGTATGTCCGCAACAACAACACTGAGTCAGAAGAAAGAAATGTGTGTCACAATGATATTTGTGGATGTACTTGTTTTTTTATTTTGCCAGTCGGGTTACGTTACAACGCTAATTATTCAAAAATGTTTGACTAAATTGTGGTGCGAGTGGAAATGGTGCTTGATGAGTGTAGACAACTTCTTTGACATCTTCAATTCTTCAGTGAATTTCATTATTTACTTCTTCTGGGGCAAAAAATTCCGACTCCAATTTATTAGTATGATACAAAATTTTAGGCGTAGAGTCTCAAAAGCAAAGATGCCACAATACAATGTTAGCTTTGTAACATTTAATAAAGGTTGGATTATTTTATTTCATAAATTCATTGAATATTTTGATATTTTCAGCTAGTAACGATTTTTTGGTACATATAGAAAATGGTGGAGTCAGCAATAGATCAGTTGGAAGTGACATAAACATTTTAGTAGTGGAGAAAAGAACAAACATCGATTGTACGGTTTCCTGCAGTTTATGTTAGCGGATTTCACATTCATATGAACCCACATCCACACAACAAAACCGTTAAAATGTGCACATCTCTATACTCTATGAATATCTTAATCGTATACAGTATCTACCACTTCAGAAAAATGTATGTAGGATCTAGGTATGAAGGTATGCACTTAGTACCTATATAATATACACCTTTGTGTTTCAATGATAGTCTAGTCCATCTACCTAACCCTAACCTAAGTAGTATGTACATAAAATTTAATTATATATACGTACCATTATATCCCATTATTCTATGTATTATAATAAGGAATCGAACCGATGTTACCTACATGCATCGGTTTCATATATAAAGTATATTTTAAATTTCAATACATATAGATTTGTTCTGGTATATTTTGAAAAGAACATGTTAAGAAAATGTCCCATATATGTTTCTGCGTGGAATTATTTTAATGTATGCAAGACTTACTTAAGGAAGATTGGAATTGTCTTTTACGGCCATGTAACGTTATATCAATTACATGATCCCATGCTATTACATTACCATGCTACAAATATTTACTAATATGTAATGAGCCTTGAACTTCTTGGTTCAATAAACTGCAACAATAGAATACAAATAACTCACATCTTGTGACAGAACAAGTTTTCACACCTTGACGAGATGCAGAAGGAATTCTAGCCTCTTTACATATATATGTAAACCCAACACTGAATCAGTTGACCATATACACAGAATCTGAATTAGTTTCGCGTTACATAATTCTCTAGTACTACAACATATCAACCGTAGCCGTAAGGTGAAGACTCAGATTTCCTGTTTATGTTCGTGTGATACAACAATCCATATAGCAGATTACAATCGCCATGAAAAACTATCAGTAACTAATCAACCATGGGCGGAACAACCAACTTGATAGTTTTACTGTGCCTATTCTTATCGGAAACATTTGTAAGTATACTCAACACCTATACAACAATATTGCAATATTACCATTGTGTTATTTTTATTATCATATTAGCAACTTGTATAAAATTGTTAGCTGCTAATCCGTTTAAATTGCATTGTATTATGATTAGGGGCTACCTGCGGGCCAATACAATAAAGCAGCTGTTAAACTAAATTGTTATCCTGGGTCTCGTGATAAACGTTGCCCCATTTCAGGCATTTCATCGCCGAAATATCAATGTCCTACCAACGACCATGAGTGCAATATCAATTCACACATTCCAGGAATTGAAATTATTCAAATAATTCCATCAGACCCTGATTCTTCCACCGCGAGTTCAGTTAGTGGAAGTACAACGACAACCCGTCGTCCTCTTCCTGTTGCGACAACAACGCAGAAAGTGAAACCTCCGTCGTCAATTGCAGGATGTCCTCCGTATCCAATTTTGCATCCTACCGGATCCAACTGCAGGATTCCGATTTCTCAATACGGTTGTAAGGTAGAAAGTCAAGATCCTTGGTGTCGCTTTTTCACGTTCATGTACCTTACTGGTGGTATGAAGTCTTAAAAATATTGTGTCTCTCTTTTAAAAATACAATTATATCACTTAACTTAATATGATAATATGCCATTACAATGATTTATTATCTTAACAACTACATAATTTTCACATTCCTACTCCCACTACCTGTGTACCTTACCAATTCCATCAGTACCGGTTGTTGTAGTATAGCCATATTTACAAGAAAAAATCTTTATGTTGTTAACTTGTCGTATTAAAGGTACTTATATTTATTTATATATAGCTTAGTGCAAGTAACAATAAGAATATTGTGTACGTACATTGTAGACACTACCATTTTTAGCTATTATAAAAAAGTCGTGAAGTATATTGTTCTAGTTTCTGTTTATCCAGTCCTTTATGTACTCCTTGTAGCCGTAGGTATTTGCTTTGTTAGTAAAATGTTAAAAATGGAAAGGTGAATAGCACTACAGCTTTAACGTGAGAAAACACTCAATCTTTTTTAATTCTCTGAATGAAAAATGAATTTAAAGACATGATAATAACCTCTCGTGAATCCGATATAGTACATAGTACATACACTGCACAGTACAGGGTACACATATTATATGCATACACCATAATGCATTCATGACATAGTGTAGTACCAATATTATAGTATCATACTCTTGCACCACACTGATCAAACTAAGATTATAGATATTACTTTAAAAAGGGTTAACAAGTTTAACATTGTCTGCATAAATAACATTACATTACATACATTAAATCAGCTAAATGTACGAACTTAGGTAAGTATAATACAACAAGATGCATGGCAGGGCAAAAAATATTCTTTAACATTCCGTCCGCTACACTACAGAAGAGAGCAAGGCGTATTTAGGATTCCATTTCGGGAGGGGAAAATACCAACATACTGCTAAAAGCAAAAAATTTGAGCTATTTTAGGCCGAAATAAACATAAAACGCATCAAATTCGTTCGTAGCGCGAAAATTTTTGCTATTTTATTCAATTTTTAGGTAAAATAACCTCTTTTTATCCGATTTCAGGGTGGGTAATTGCCCCCTTTGCGCCCCCTAAATACAGCCTTGGAAGAGAGTGTATGCAGGTAGTAAATTACAGTGATGGCTATTTACTATAATATTATTATCCTATTATCCTTACTGGATTTTCGGGTGCTTTATACTTGTTATGTTGGGTTTCAGTCAGAATATTTACACGAGATACATGAGAGAATCAAAAGCTGATATTAAGCTATTAAATTTTTTTGTAATGTTAACGTGTATAGGTATTGTGTCTTGTTTTGTTGTGTCAGTTGGTTTGTAACAAGGTAAAAAGCAGAATCTCCTATATCGGATACTCCTAGTACCTATACACAATATATTATAATATACCAATTTGTTTTTATCTTCTTATAAAAGTTCATTTTGTCATAAAGCATCATATCACATCCAGTTTAACACAAGCGGACAATACAGTACAAGTGAGTACACAGAAAAGTTCCCTTTTCTCGTTGCCATCCATCCATCGCATTCACATCCCCCTGAAGAAAAGCAAACGAGTAACGAGACGAGCCAACGTTGTTGCAGCACTGTCATACTATTATTATTATCATATCTGTTTAATGTCGTTGTGTGTTTGTAGCATATTACATTACCAGGAGTAGCAATAATACCCACGAAATGATCATTGTCTGTCATGCAAAGTGTGTTTTGTAGATACCAAGTCTTTTAATTAAGTTTTATTTAGAAAGAGTATGTTAAAGAATTTTGCACTTTGCTGGCTGCACGCAACTGTTACCCCATAATCAATTTGACTCATCTTTTCTTCTTCTGAAGTTGCAGGCAATGTACCTCAGTGGCTGTAGAGCACAGCCTTAGTCTTAAGATACACATTCTGTTGTGTAGTAGAATACAATTCACTCTGCAGAGTAGACCATGAAGAATGTGGAAGCTCTCGGTTAGTTAAACTTAACTCGAAGCTTTATTTAGCCATTTGTTACCACATACACCAAGTTCTCAGTTCCTTTATCATATAACAGAAATAGTCGCACACAACACAATACGGTCTTGTTTGAGATTTCACAGCTCAAAAGAACCTGTCTTCATCATAACCGTCCGCCGTTTCCACTCCAAACTAACAACAATATTTTGACAATAGTCAATGTAATACAATGAAGGGAAACATTTTACACATCGTAGGCAGTAGTGTATTTTTCCAGTGTCTCGTCATTCAAATTCACTGTTCTGTAAGGATTCAAAGGGAAAAACCGGTAAGAAACTCATTTTCATCGAATAGTTTTTATTACAATTTAATTCATCTTTGTATAAAACTAGCACAAAATATTACTATTTTACTTGTAGCTACACTTATAAATATCTTCAATCTTTGTCTTATAACATCAGTGTTTCAAAAGTACCATATTTTATTTTATAATTAACTATGATTATGATTATTATTAATTACAGCTTCATGACCGGTCTTATGAATATTACAATAGGAAACTATTGGAAAAGTATCAGTATAAAGACTACTTAGCAGCTATTTTTGAAAATGAAAACACACGACAGGATTTTGCAAAATTTATTAACACCGGGTTAACAGATCAAATTAAAGACGACTTAAAGGCAATAGAAATCCAACGTGAAACAGACAGCAAAGAGATTTTGCCCGTCGTTTTGTTTCAATCGGATATGGACACTTGGTTAGGAGTATTACCAGCTTGGAAAAGAATAAAAAAGTTCATGTTTGGAAAATTTGACGCTTACGTAACAGCACATCCGGAAATCATGAAGAATGTACGCATTTACAAACCCAGACACTAGCATTTATAAATAGTAGTTACCGTTGTTTCTAAATAATATTTTGTTCCAGGTGTATTTTGAATTACATTACATACGAATAAGCTACCTCTCTTAGTTAGTCCAGCATCCTAATAACTGTTATTGTTATCCATACATACTTATAGTGTACTTATGTAAATGGAATACTATATTTGTAGTAATAATTAATATACATACTATACTCATCAATTTTACTATATAATATGTTTACAATAAAATATACATACTACAGACTACGTGAACAAATTAAACACTTATTGCAAACATACTTACTTAATCCAATTCATTAATAAACTCGAATGTCTCAATTAAGATATGAAGTCAGAAGAAACGTTGGAGATGAAACAGGAAGCTGTTTCTTGAAAAACACAAGGCAACCCATCATCCGTGTCTACATTCATACTCAGCTATTTCCTATACATGGAACACTAGAGCGTGAACGCTCGTAAAACCCGCAAACGGTATCATTCAGCGTGACCACGTAGTAAGTAGATATTTAATACAGAATAGAATAGAACTAGACGTGGGGCTAATTATTTTACACTCAATAACAATATGCACTATATTACATGCTACCATTATTAGTTCTACTGTATTCACCGAACATAATAAGTACAACATAAATATACAGCTAGTAAAATATAAGTAATAACACGTGAAGATGATGTTTTCGTAGGAACGTGTGTTGGTGTGTGCTACAACGAGCTTGAGATATTTGTTAAAGTTGATTTCTTTTTTGTCTTAAACAAGTCAGACAACTATCATTGAATCACTTGCCTCAAAAACGTTTACGCTTCGGTGTTCGGACACAACACAAAAATATTGACCAATGCAGTTCAATCAGTTAGTTTGACTTAGTTTAAATGACTAGTCTCTGTACAGAATATTACAATTTAGATCTCACAAAGATAGCAGATGAAAAGTTTTTTTATAAACTTAGGCATCGTCTCCGTTCTCAACCTGAGGTAATAAAACTCGTAATGAATACAGAAACATCATTATGAAAGTAGTTGGAATGACCATAAGGCCCACTGCTACAAACACCATTGGCATGATTACAAAGTATATAAAGTAATATTCATAATCATCTGGTTGTATGCCTAAAAACTCTTGCAACTCAGGAAAAGGCAATGTCCCGACAGTACTTACGTCTTCTCCAAGTTCCTTAGTGCGTAAAAACAAAAATCCACTTGCATTCGAAACGTAATAAACAAAGAGGAATGAGCAAGTGGTAGAAAATGCAGAAGTCATTATGTTAATTAAACTGTCTACTTAATAATAGTTAGTTGTAAACTCAGTTTGTACTTTGTGGCTGTGTGCTCAATTATTTTCGCTTCACTTGCTACTGAGAGAGTGTGTTCGTATGGTTTAAACCCACTATTGACAACTGAATCGTCTAACCGCAACAGAAAAGCAGTATTTATAGAGATTTTATACCTCTCACACTGCTCACATAACTATTTTTAATGGAGATTAACATAATTTTGGTTACAACTTGCAAGAATGAAGGCAACTTATTTGCACTACTGTAAAATCTATCTAACCCGTTAGCTGAATTTACAAAGTACATTTCATCTTGAGTCTGTCTCTACTCTCTACTTGTACATATTTGCTCACAATGTACATACAACTAACTGCGGAGAATACACAGCTCTGTAAACAATGGCTATTCAATTTATATTATTACGTTCGACAAAACATTTCTGCTCCAAGCGACTCTGCATACAATAAGACATTATCAGTACATCTACCATGTATCTATTATATATTACATATTATACAGAGCTATTACAGTTAAATACTAGTACCAATTTACCATACCAATATAGCTGCTACTTCTCAAATACAAACAGAAACCTCGGTTATTATGTAAATTACAATTATCAAGCAACATCTAAACAATAATACAATGTTGAACAAAAATTCTGGGTGGACTGACACTGAATAGTTAGGCTTAGTTCCTAAAGTTATTATTTATTTTCGCATTAGTGTCATAATATTATATATAATAATATTCTAATAGTGGTGTACGAGAAATGTAACATCCACGATTTGACCCCCAAGGAGGGGTTGTAAGAAAAAATGATAGAGGGAAATGTTTTTTACTGTAATCTAAGTTTGGAAATTGTTCCAACGTAAAAAACTTTGGAACAGTCTCTAACATCATAAAAACAGTTTATGATTGAATAGTTTGAAGTGAATATATAATATGTATTTATGTTCTATCACGATATCTTCTTCGTGAACGTGCTACTTCAGTAAAAAATGTGACATTTTACGATTTTCAAAATTAAATAAAAATATACGGCACGCAATTTTTTCTTCAAAACATTTCGAAAATTTCTTGTTTCCAAAACTATTTTCAAAAGTAGTGAAATTTCCAAATCCGAGGTACAAAGGTAAAAGTCGACAAGTTTCCCTACTCCCTCACTGTATAAGGATTTCGTTTTCCCACTTTGTAAAATCAAGGGTGCTTTTTGGGTATAGGGACATATTTATACATGAAAGTTGTGTAGAATTTAAAGGACTATCAACTATCAAGCCTCCAAGCCTTACTAATATCACCTTATTCGATGATATGGTCCTTACTTTACATCATTGTTTGTTTAATTTTAATTACTTTTCTGCATTTCCATTACTACACAATGTACTGTACATGCACAAATACAACAGAGTTAAAGCTGTCTTTGTGAAAAAATAATTCATAATTAATTTCTAAATACATATATTCTGTAATATCGCATATGTCTGAACAACTAAGAACTATACCATAAATTCAGTTAGTTTACGAAATCATAAACTTTTTTAAACTATATTATAAGTAAAATATAATACATACATATAATGTAAGCTACATCTAATTGTAAGTCATTAAATTAAATCAAATTGCTCATTTTAATCAATCTTCTAGCAAATTCTACATGAATTCTCAAGATTTCCTTTTCCTATATTGTATATAGGTATTTATCTCAAAATTACTTTACATCGACTTTGTTCTCTAGAAAAGGGTCAATATAAACCGACACCTGCTCCTGGTCGGATAAAAAATCGAAGTATTCCATTAGATTAACAACGCTTGTATCATAGGAAATGTCGAATATATAATAGAGACAATAAACAGCTAGCAGTCCATCGTACACATCTTGGGGTTCCAATACAAGAATATTATCTGTATAAACCTTTATTTTGCATCCTCCAACGAGGTCTCCAATAATTATCATTTTAGGTGTTAAAAATGCGTTGGGTACTGGTTCATCCTCCATTATCTACAAAAATAAAATTGATTGACCAACTTGAAGAATAATATTCAATAGGTTAATATTCTTAATATTTATATTATTTGTAAATTGTTGTATCATACTGGACAAAAATTCAACAAAGCTTCGGTAGTGGAACAAAAGTAAGTAATCAAAGCCATTACAACAGCCGTTTTCTTCGTGTCTACATAAAAAAAGAGATGTGCATTACGTTAGCAACGACACAGTGAGTCTATTGAGGATTAGGATCACAAGTATAAGTAATTAAATTACGTTCATTATTAACATCCTTGTTGTACTTGTCAAGTATAGTGGTCAGCAGCATACTTTTTTTCTGGTTATGTTCCAAAATCTTGTCAAACCTTCGATAAAGCTCTTTTTCTAGTTTGCCTATGTTGTGACCAGTATTTATTCTATTGAATTCATCTTTGACCTACAAAACGATTGTTTTAGAATTTAGAGTATACGGCGTTTTGTTCTCAAGGGGTTGGGTTTTGAGTAATGGGGAATAAAAACGATATTTTACGAGGTGTTTAAAATAGGCATTGAAGAATTATGGCAGGTTTAATTTCATAAAAATATAACGGCTTGTGCCTGTTTCCGGGATGACGGGGGAAGAGTGCCAACCAAAAATTGACTTTCACAATTTTTCTCACAATAAAAAATTTCAAATTTTTTTTTTGACGCGAATGTAAACGTTGAATTTCAAAAATAAAAAAGCTATTGTTGGCTACTACTACGGACTACCCATTCTGAAAATTGCAGCCAATTTGGTTGAAAAATGACGAAATGGCAGCCCGCACTGGACCTATAATACACGCCCCACCCCTTACAGGGGGAAAGTCGAGAAACTAACTTCAAGAAAATTATATGTGAACCATGGGCTTTTAAATTAAGTACAAATCAGTTGTTTTGGGAATGCGATTTTTTTCACGGTACGAAAAGTAAAATATAGGGTCACAGTGGCACTACTTTATTACATCTATTTGTAATAGTTTATATTTTAATGAAACTTAACCTGCCTGATAATTCTTAAATGCCTATTTTAAACAGCTCCTAGTATCGTTTTTTATTCCCCTTTACCCAAATTCCCCAACCCCTTGAGAACAAAACTATAGCGATTTGTGATATGAAAGACATGCAAAAGATGTAATACTGAGGGTAGGGCGGTGTATAAAAAACACTTGAAAAAACTCAATTATCTACATATGGGAAAAGTTTATGACGTTAAATAATGTTGCCATTGTGTTCTCCGTCCAATTTTGATATTAGACGTAAACTTTGTTACTAAAAATTAAAGATTTTTGCCACTAAATTTTTAATTTTCGTGTATCAAAAACCAATTCTCACTTAGACTTTTCCAAAACCTATTCTTTTTCTTGTATGTTGTCGCTTAAAAAGTGGTCATTTCATGTAGCCAAAACCGAAAAAGTTCATCCAACTTGTGTCAGGACTATTGTCAGGCATTCCTTTATTTGAATTAAATGTGTTAACCTTTTATTGTTTCATTTTTTTCGCATACCATTGCGTTATACGAGCAAGTAAGCTATGTGAGGTAGGGATATTTTGCGCAAATTGGTCTTCTGTCTCACCTTCGTACCCGAATCTATGATTTTGTATTGTACACTACTTTTGGATACTTGGGTTAACTTTGCCCATTCATATTGGCTCAGAGGACCTTTACCATTGAGACGGGTATCGACTTTACCTAATATGTTAATATTGGACACTCTACTATGGCTAACAACAGTAGTTTCAAACTTTAACTTCCTAACTGTGTTTCTGCAGCCAATTTTTTCTTTGGAAAGATCTAAGTGAGAATTGGTTTTTGATACACGAAAATTTAGTGGCAAAAATCTTTAATTTTTAGTAACAAAGTTTACGTCTAATATCAAAATTGGACGGAGAACACAATGGCAACAAAATTTAAAGTCATAAACTTTTCCCATATGTAGATAATTGAGTTTTTTCAAGTGTTTTTTATACACCGCCTACCCTCAGTAAATAGGTACTATAGATAAACTCAGTCAGATAAAGCATGTCAAAGTATTTACCACATCAATGTATGAAAAATTTGGATATTTTTTTACAATCTCTATTGTATGGCACGTCACTAACTTAGGTCTTCGAATTTTAAAAGTGCGCTGCATCATGTCTCGTATTGCCTGAATGTCAACACGTCCGGTTTTATTATTATTCAGGCCATTTTCTGAAGTTTTTAGTGGAAAACTCTGGTCTTCCAATTCTTGTGGATCACAGTTTGCCAACGTTTTAAGTGAATTTTCTTCATTCAGTTTCAAATCAGGATATTTTACTTTTTCGCAACGCTTCGTGGGAGTTAATTTTGGACTTCCTCTCTCAATTACTAACACTTTGGCACATTTTGTAGATAAGTTTCTTGAATTATTATTTGTTCCAATAGTTTCCAACCTTGTAGGAGTCATTAACTGATTTTCATCTATATCCTTTTTCACAGACTTCAACTCAATTAAAGGTGTCTTTTCCTCGTCAACATTTTCCTGTTTTATCTCCTCTTTGGGGCAATGCAAGTTTAGTAGAAGTATCTCATCTTCGTGCTCCACTGCGGCTTCTCCGACACATGGTGTTATTAGACTATCATTGTAAAGATACTCGATTTTTTTGTTATCTTCATTTAGGTGGCAAGTGGTTTCTACATCTTCAACATTTATTCCAACATCGAATACACTGTCTATTTCATTAGCGGGAATCATAGTGTCAGGAAATATAGTGTTATCAATATTTGCATTTCCAATAAGTGAATCCAAAATCTGCTCGTTTGTTATCAGCCTAAATGTAGGATTGGGGGCCCACACCTTTTTATTCATTTCTTCATCCATATTTGAATCCGATAATGTTGTTAATTGTATAGGTAAGGGTGTTAACTCATTGTCTGCTTTGGAAATAACATTGTTGAGCATATTTTTAGAACTCGTAGTCGAACTATTTTCTTCTGGTTCCATTATCTCAATATAATCAGAACAAAGAATGTCAAGACGATTTTTTTTGTCATTCATATCATATCCAGTAAACATATCAAAGTCAGCCATTTCAATGATATCAGAATCAAGAGTTTGAATGTTTTTGAAAATTAAATTGTTTGCAGAATCAACAGTTTCACTACTTTCAGAATCATCAATATCAATATGAGTATTTTCATTTTCAATCGATTCCATATATTGTTCTAAAGTTGCGAAATTTTGATCTTCAACCTCTTTCATTAAGCAATCTTTTAAGTTTTCAAAGTCGAAAATTTTCTTTTCACTAGTATATTTAGGCCCAGATTTTAATAAATGGTTATTCGTAATCGATTTAAATTCGCCCTCTATTTGAAATCCCAAATCATTTAGAGTTTGGATGGTTTTGAGATATGTATTAGAGCGCTTTTCCTCTTCTGTAGGGTGAACAATTACTTTTTCGAATAAAGCGTCAAACTCATCCTCCTTAAGATGAATCATTTCAACATCAGTTTTCATTTGTCTTAGTAATTTCAACGCTTTTTCCAGATTCTTACTAAATGAAAATGTGGAGTTTGAATATAGCTCTACGGAGTTAGAACGTTTAAACGAATCTTTGTTGGAATTTGATTCCACATTCTGAACTTTTGACATTTTGTACTACTTCAGTTCAGAATTTAAACATCTCAGTCAGTGAGACTCCAACGAGTTAAGAATCACGATATGACGATACCTGTTATGTAATACATATGAATTAATAATGAAGTAAATGTAATATAGGTATAATATAATGAAAATTGAAATCTTATTGCGTCTTTGCGTCTCAGTCTCTCAGTCTGACTTTATTAAATGAATTTGTATTTTTCTGAGAATTAGCTTAATACAACCTACAACATCAGAAATAAATCATTCCGTTCTGGATTTTTTTTAAAACATTTACAAGTCTATTGTGAAAAGGCTCATTGCATGACGAAACACGCACACCACTCTCACTGATTTTAAAACTGAAATTTTTCAGTAACTAAGAATCTCAGAGAGTTGTGTGTTGACAATTTCTAAAGGGGGTAAACAGGTCTACAACTCGCCCGGTTACACTTTTCCACTTTATTCCGAAAACCGCTACGCCGTTCGTGTGATTCTTCCAAGTTCTTCCAATTTTGCAATAATTGATAATGAAAACCTCTATTCGTTGTTCGTTAAAAATGATTTATAAACTTACATATAAACTCACAAATTCATGTGAGTTTTCCAGTTTTCCACTATGATGTATGAATTCTGAATTCCAGTTGTTGATTTGTATACATACATTTGAACATCTTAGAGCTTGCAATAGTCCAATAGTCCAAACCCCAATCCCACTCACCAGTCACTGGTTCCCAGATAGAAGGTTAAGCTAAGGTCAAAGGTGAAGTCTTCAATTTCAAACATCAAAACGGCACAGAAACTTATGCAAAATGGAAAATAGTCAGTAACGTTGAATGGCAACAGCAACAAGAATGGAGAAAAGGTATTTCAAAAATTCCAAGTGAACCAGCGTCTCTGCAATGTTGAATGTCCGTTACAAATTACAACTTAATATTATACTTGTAAAAATGCAAATACATATTTAAACAGTAAAGTTTGTGGCTGCTGCGCTGCACTCAATTTCAAGCGTGTGTGTAGTAATTGTAAACAATGAAAATCAAGGTTAACTGTAATCTGGAATGGACTGAGTTTTAGGGCACAACTATTATTAGAGTACCCCAAATGCTAGCACATAGTCTATGAGCATACAAGAAAGGACTCAAAAGAGTCGTACGCATAAGACTTTTCATTTTTCTTCAAAATGAGAGATATTTCCATAAATAAATGTCTCTTTTGCAGTTTTTAGTACATGCTAGTAGGTATTCAAAAATATATACAACTTTTGTAATAACTTTATCAGGTTGATTGTATTTTTTAAAAATACTAGAAATAAATTAGGGATGGCCTTTTTTTCTTTTGCTTCACAAATTCAGCAAAAGTTTTGCTGAATTTCGAAATTTAAAGGTGGGAAATTTGAAATTGAAAACAAAAAGTGTATCTTTCAGATTTTAAACACTGTAATAAGTCTATAAAGTTGATTGTAATTTTTTTAAAACACTAGAAGTAAACTAGAATAGACAGTTTTTCCAATTTTGCACTTTTCCATGAAAATCGGAAAGTGAAAAATTTGAAGTATTTCAAATTTTTCACCCTAGTTTATTTCAAGTGCAATAGTTCACCAGCAATCCTGGTTTGAACATGCTCATTTTCGCACAATTAATTTGGACAAAAATCAATATAAAATTCGCACAAAACTCGAAAAATGTCACGATTTTATACACTATTTTATACTATTTTTTCCGGATTTCGGGGTTGTGTGGTGTATTTTCGCCCATAATGTACCATAATCCATATCCATAACATATGGTATGTAGAAGTATATTATACAGGGATAGAATTCTCAAAATTTCCCTTGCAACGCATTTCCATTTCCCCAAATTTTTCCCCGCCCCCTGCGGGGGTGGGACAAATTTTTCCATTTCCCCATGCACACTGGTTTCAAGGTTGCAAGACATTTTCTATCCCCCCGAACACGTTTTCCCTAATTTTTTTCCGGACTGTAGAGAGAGGAGGGGGGAATTTATGAATTACAATAAAATGGAGTTATAATTCTTATTTTTTTCAGCAGTTCAATATATTTATTATAGACTAGTTACAGGTATGCTAAAAATTTAAATTACAATGAGCAGCAATTCTTCGTGAATACATCAGTGCAAGTAGTCAACTGTAGGTATAAAAAACTAAATTATGGTAACTGTTCAGGGATGAAAAACCTGAATGCTTGTAACTGTGAAAGGATGAAAAAATACTAAATTCTAGTAACTGCGTGGAGATGAATTCTTAAAAAATTGAAAAAATACTGAAAAAAGATCTGAAAAAGATTCTGAAAAAAGAACGTATACATTTATCTAGTACGCTCTCCGATACTTACTTATATCCGTTTGTATGGTTTATTTATATTTTTACCTCTACATATCATCATAGTATAATAATACCTTTAGTATAGGTGGCAACGAACAGATTTTTTCAGGTTGGCCTCCAACTCGCCTCAAGCTCTATTTCATAGTAATAACTTAGGATGGCCATGGCCTATAACTCGGCTCGAACTCGAAAACGTGTCTGAAAAATCCGGCTAGGCTTCGCTCGAACTTAATCAAGCAGAATCGGCTCGTTTCCACCTCTATTGTGGTTCTAGCATGTTGTCCATTTCTATCCCTGAATTATAATAAACCATATTAAAACGGGTATAGTAAAGTGGTGGAGACATTTAGGAAATTTTTTCCCTTGGGGTAATTGCCCTCAACCTGTATACGCCCTTGACCTGATGGTTGTCAACAATTGTTGTTATCATTGTCGACATGTATTGCCTTCCCATAGTGTCAATTGCCTTCATATTGTATATTTCATTGCCCCACCCTATATACGCCCTCGACCTAGGAAATTTTTTCCCTTGGGGTAATTGCCCTCAACCTGTATACACCCTTGACCTGATTGATGTCAACAATTGTTGACATGTATTGGCTTTCCATAGTGTCAATTGTCTTCATATTGTATATTTCCTTGCCCTTGGGGTAATTGCCCCCACCCTAATAGGCCCTTGATTTAATTGTTGCCATTAATTTTTGTCATCATTGTTGACATGTATTGCTCTACAACTTTGTTGAAACACTTAGATTACATCATGTAAAGTTTGGACTAATTTGGTTCATACGTTCTTGAGTTACCTGCTTACCTCAATCAAGACAGAGCAACTCTTCTGAACACCCCGGGGCTCAGTCAGGATAGTATCAAGAGTGAGCAGCACCGAATTGGTTGCTCAGTCTTGATAATATCAAGACTGAGCACCCTTGCACTATACTGTAATGGCCAAAAAAGCGAAGAATTAAACACTTGGATAGGTATGGCAAAATTTACTGGAAGAGTTGGACGGAAATATTTACATATTCTTGAAGGGACAGGTCCCTGCAACAATGTCTATATAATTTGGCCACCATATTTTACCATCTTCGGCGTCAATTTGGGTCCAAAATCATAAAATATTGACAATGTTGGGTATAAGTCAGGCCTTCCCAAATACAATAGCCGAATAAACGGCGCGGACTGCCTGATTTAGGACATAGTACCTAGCATTGCCATTATTACCAACGGCAAACGAATGAGCTTCGGCTATGCAGGGGCGGATCTAGGATTTATAACGGGGGGGGGGGTTTTGCAGGAAATTCCAGTGAACATCGGCGAATATAATATGTAGGTATTTAACCGCATTGAATAATTTTTGATTTTTATCTAGTATAAACTGAGATATAACAGGGGGAGTTTGTACCCGTAAAACCCGTATGTAGATCCGCCACTGCGGCTATGAGGCAAAACCATAGACTATAGATCGAGAGTAGATAGACATACAGGGTCTGGGTACACTGCATGTCTAAAACTTAAGATAGGAGAAC
>JAQFYB010004150.1:0-17102 GCA_034694085.1 Pogonognathellus longicornis | reverse complement strand
TTATAGACGTCTGAAGAGTGTTTAAATGTCGTCCGTAAAATGATGTAAAATGAAAGTCCAAAATTGGACATTGTCCTTACGTCGTACACAAAACTAAATGAGAACGTCTACAATCGGCATTAAACCGACATTAAATTAATGTTAGAATTGTGACATTGACGAATTCCGACGACTTTGACATCATTTTAATATTAATACGATGCATTTCGTCAAAACATTGTTCATTGGGTTGTTCTCTCTTTCTATTTCTGCTCAAATGGAACTATTTCGTGCTTTGGTAACTGTATGCAACTGATGTACACACTACAAGCAATGCTCTTAAGGTTACTTACTAACACGTAATATGTATGGATCAGTGGCAATTCTATATCTACTTACTACTTACTATATGTATGCTTATATATATAAATACCTTTATGTAGTAGCAAGGCCGTATACAGAAATCGACTTTGGGAAGGGCAAAATCCCAATATAAGATATGTCGATGAGATTTGTAAATATGTCGGTAACAGGGCCATATCTAGGATTCCATTTCGGGAGAGGCAAAATACCAAGATGATCCACATAAGCTGTATTATCGCAGTGCGAAAAATTTCCTAAATAAATCTAAAACGCAAGTAGCAAAAAAAAAATTTTCGCACATTTTTAGTAAAATAACCTTTTGTTTTGGGATTTCGGGAGCGGCAAATGCCCCCTTTACCCCTCCCTCTCAGTACAGCCTTGGTCGATGATATCCTCGTAGCCTAAAAAAATTAGGCAATATGGGCCAATATCATCATAAAATACATACTTAAATTCGTGCGTAGAAATACACATTTCCAAATTTTTTGCACTATTATGTAAACAACAAACATTCAGAAAATTTCAGAGGGGCAAATGTACCAAACGGCCCTCCTGTGTACGGCTTTCTGTAGTGTCCTTGTAGTATATATATAGTAAACTAGTAAAGTTTAATACCTAAGTAGAAAGCATAATAAGGAACACACGCTAGTATTTCTCCAGCTATTTCCTTTCTTGCTAACAATAAGTATTTCTGTAGAGGAATATTTCCTTTTGTCTTCGGACTATCTGTCTCGTTTTGTTTGGGCAAGTCAGTCTACTCTTATTGACGGCCAGAGAACACTTGACACATATCGACTTGCCGTACTTAAGTGCTTAGTTTCACTCTCTATTAGAATTACGAATCATGTTTTCTGTAATACAAATGAAGAAATTGCTTCTTTTTATTTCATGTACAGGAAATTGTACTCGAGTACTGCATGTACCTGCAATGATGAAAGTTGAGCACTCCAATGGCATTTTCTTCCAGTAGTAGGCACTCTATTCTTCTCTCTCACCCAATACGCCTACACATTTTCTACAAAACTTTGGTGTTTGTGTATATGTCAGTGTGTCACTTATTTTCTTCAAGCCGAATTGGGTAACGAATTCAACTTTGAACAAAGCGAGGTTTTCCAAAGAATGGGAAAGTTCTGTCAGAAAGTGAAAAGCTTTTATTTATCATTTATTAAAAGCCTTCCTCTCTTTCTTCATTAGTATTGACAGCTAAATGTAACGGTTGTCACTTGGAACACAGGAAATCATTATACTATTTTGCAACAATTACAGTTGAAGAGAAGTAATTCAATTATGTATTTTATTATATCATCTAACAAGCATTTTTAAACAGAAATACGAGTTAATGTTTTTGTTTGGTAACATACAAATATTATTATGGTATAGTTAGCAAGTATTTTACTAATACGATCAACTATATTATTTGGTCCAACAATTGTATAACAACCTTATGGAAGAAAAAGTCTTTATACGCATAGCATGTTTTTATGGAAATGTAGATTTGTAAAATTATAAAATATTGTTAATATGCCTACTTAATTATTTATTTACTCCAAAGCAATTTCATTGAAATATTAATACTTGGTAGGTAGTTCCAGATAATTTGGCTTGAAAACTATAATGCGTGTGCAATACCTGCAATCAGAAAGACAAATTAATGATAAATCGGGATTGTGTTGTGTTGTGTTGTAAATTTAGGGACGTAGCGTACACCCATGAACATGAAACCATTCAAACTGGTTGGGATATAGTTATTATAAGCAATAAGCATTCCAGAAAATTAAAGCAGTGTAATCTACTGGAATAACAAAATAAATACTAATATACATAATTACTATTACTAATTACTAGATATCAGTAAAAAAATGTCTATTGCAAAGTCGAACGGTTCGGCATTTGCTCAATGGATCCATGGTGTTCCGGGATGAA
Organism: Pogonognathellus longicornis; assembly: GCA_034694085.1. Taxonomy (NCBI): domain Eukaryota; kingdom Metazoa; phylum Arthropoda; class Collembola; order Entomobryomorpha; family Tomoceridae; genus Pogonognathellus; species Pogonognathellus longicornis. The sequence continues at coordinate 14,837 of JAQFYB010004150.1, read as the reverse complement.
TGATGAAACTTGAGTTATTGATGACTAAATTGTATGTCTAAATATGCAAATTATTACAATGAAACGAACTACCAGCTGAAAAGAATGCAATAAACAGAAACATGTTATGCAAATGAACTGCATAAATAAAAACACTCATTAAAACAATTACTCATTTTGGATTGATAGAAACTTGAGATTCTACATTCCTGTAATTTAAAAACACCATTACAACGAATCAATACAAAACAGTTCAATCTTTCATTCCCCTATTCGTCATTCTAAGCGTATTGCAGATGGGAGGGGGTTATACCGGTTATAGAATAACTATTATACAATAGGAGGAATTTTATATTTAGGTAAGATAATTGTAATTATTATTTTATTTTAATTGACACTTTATTATCTTTTCATATTCATAATCATCACTTAATTTATATACCAGTCTCTATTGTGACTGATATGATTCCCTATATGTATACCGGACTTTAAAGCATGTAGCATCTCACTCGGCACTCCTGTCCATTCACTTCTCATTCTAAAAATTACAAGTACATACACACGCTGCACTACACACACACACACACACACTGGACTATATACACACGCTGGAGTTTTATTAAAATACACTGACAACACGCCTAGCACTGCTATTTAGCGCAAGCTATCCAGGATAATATTAAAATTATGCTGTCAGTATTGTAAATACATGACTGAGTACACTTAGAAGCATTGAGTTCTCAAGAGGAAAGGTAAACATCCTTGTAACAGAAGGATTGTTGAAATGTAGACACATTAATTGTTGTTCACGTCCATCACTCAAAGACCTAAATGAAATACGTATAAGTGTTCGGTAGTAAAGTGTACTTAGGCGTGGCCACACAATAATACGTAGGCGTGGGCACACAAATTGATGGAGAAAATACAAGTTTGTTCTCACTTACTAGAACCAAGCTTTCAACATGAGAAAGTAAATGAAAGTGAAAACTCATCAGTTAGAAAAATTAAACCGAGGAAATAGAAAGATAGCTGTCCGTGACATTTTGATTTGATCTGCTGATGTGCTATGTTCAATCCCATGTAAAACCCAAAGCTACTCACTCTACCTATGTATATACCTATATGGATAAATGGATTCTCGGAAGGAAAGTGGGAAAGATAGGACGAATCAAGTTGCTTTGTCTTCACAATGATTTTAATTAAGAGAAAAGATGTAATGGATGATAGCATTGTTATTTAAGCGGTTATCCGCCCAAGCCTTATGTTCACAGTGTTGTCTGACTCTTTCAATGACTTCAGTTCAGTCGAACTAAAGTGGTATCCTTTTCTCAAACTGGAAAAGCTGGCTGGAAAGAAAATAAATACTTTTAGTACTTACTTAGTATTGAGTTGCACTTTCCATTGATATTTCAAAGCTTATATTATATACCTAAACAGAATGAACACTATACTTTACAGTTTCTAAACTCTTATTGTATAAACATTCTATACAGCATTAGTAAATCTACAAAAATGCTTATCACTCTATACTATATAGATTTGTATGTATGCTATTAACCTTATCTGTACATACATAATATATACACAGTGTGAATTCATAAGCGTCCCAACAGAAACAGAACTACAAGAGAGTTAGCCATTACTCTTTGTTAGTTAGGCATATGTATTTATCTTAAGTGCTTATTTCCCCAGAAGCACAACGAGGCAGTTCAAAGTGAGTGAAAGCGAGACGAAGAAACAAATGACAGGAGAAAAAAGGAGGAAACAATAGCTCCTTAACAGAGAAACATTGAATATCAGCGACTATCTTTGTTTTAGCAGCAGTTGTGTATACTATAACTATTGGGATGTGTGTTGGGATGTGCAAGGCTTTGGATAGATGGACTCCACTAGAATCCCCGGCTATACGCAAAGAAGAAGGCAGCTAACCAACGATCAACAAACCATTAGATAGCCAACATATGATAAGAAAATATATTACCATGAGTTCACATTTATATAAGCATCTTCTTCCTCCACCTACCACAGTAATAGTGTCCAGTCGACTAACTAGCAAAAAAAGAGAAAAAACGAATCTTTTCCATTACATTGCTTTTCCCCTACTTTCACATTCCCTTTTCTCTGTGCCTTACTATTTTTTAAGCTGCGAGGGGTTGGGAATGTAATGTGTTGAGTGAAGTGTGTTCCGAAACTATCCTTACCAATGTATTTGATTCCGCAATAAATCTCTCCATGAATTCTTCACTTGGTTGCAAAGAAATGGGATGGATAGCCCAACTCATCCTTTTTTACACAGATACATAATTACTATGCAGCCTTGCCGGAATTATCTTTAAACGACATACAATGAGCTATACTTATACTAATGCTATACAATTTAGACTTAAATTGTTCCTTACACTGTATAGATGAGTGTTGGTTTTTTCTTTCTACTAATTTTCTTTGTTCTGCTATAGATTTGTATGTAATTTCATAAATAGGAATTTAACTTTTCTTAATGAACAAAGGATTTGCGCTGTCATTTACAAAGACCTGGAGGATACCTTTTTCTTTATAAGGAGCTTGGAGTTAAAGTTTTAAATTGAAAACAGAAAATTGTTTTTGTAGAATGATGTTGTAAATAGTATTGAAACGCAAGTGAACTCCTAAAGGAAAAGTAGGGAAAATCAATCTTTTTTGCCAATGAGGTAGGAAAGCGAGTTGCTCATTAAAAGAATAATCCTTTCAATCTCATTTTCTGAAGCAGCAGGTAGGCACGACCACCCGCGGTCATGAAAGAAAGAAAAAGACATGCAGCGCACCACCTCCTGTCACCAGTAATTCTTTGCAGTCTTGTCAAGACTTTTTCTATCTCTAATGCTCCTTCTGTCAAGCTTTACTTTCATGTGATGTACTACTTTCACCTCGTTTTTGGAACTGCGTCGATCTATTTCCTACCCACTACTATGTCTTCTCTTTGACAAATTTCTCGGCTAGAAAGTTGCCGCACTCTTCTGATCTACTTTTACCATGGTCGTAATGTCACAATTAATTTTTCAAATCTTACTCTCCAGGATTGCATAACTTACCATGTAGTTTTTATTTCTTGTATTATACTACAATATAAAGATTTGAGGTTTTTTCATTCTCACTAAAAGCCATTATTTTTATAACAGTGTGGCTGAATCATTTATAGAAGTGAAAAAGGACAAATTCAATCAAATTGCTTTTCTAGGAGTACTGGAAAGGAGGCCCATTATAACGATTTGCATTTCTGGAATATAAAGGAATGACATCAACTAAAGCGAGTATTCGAAATATGTTATGTAGGTACTACTACAGTGAAGTAGATAAAACTGTAGGTACTACAATAATTATTTTATCAAGTAGGGCTTTACTTTATAAGAATGTGTTTTAGTGTGTCTGTGTATCATCATCACTGTGAACTTAAAATTCTCATGAAACAGCTAAGGTTTACAGTATGTATCTTTTGTATGGTAATTCCTAAGTATACAATGCGTAGAAAAGTTTTGAAAATTTGAAAATTTAGATTTCAATAATTTTGAAAATTTCAAAATGAATTTGAAAATAACCGCTACTTAATTATACCCGTTTGTTTAATAGTTTATTGTTTCTTATTTCATTTTTGGATTCCAGCACAGATTCTATTACTTGAAACGAAACGGGTGGCATTTTAAGTAATAGAAACATTTGAGTGTATTTCAAAAGGTGACTGCCAACTTGACAAAGCCATCTTGACATTTCTTGTGGGCCCATAATTCAATATTACTACTTAAAAATATCCTTCTCGCATGTCGCTTACACAGTTTTACATTGGCTATGACAAGACAAAAAAATCACAAACACACATTAGCCGACAGTCCCATACAATCCAGTAAAAGCATTAAAATGAAAGCATTCTACTATTTATTCATTTTCCTTTGTATCGGTACACACTACATACACACTAACTACACACAGTAGAACATAACTTACCTATCCTTTTTTTAATACCTCGTCGTTTTTCAAAGCAAGGTAAGACAGGTATAATCATCGATGATGGATTTTCATTAGTTTTTAAATCATCTCGACTCTACTTGTACTTTTACTACACAAAGTTTGACTTGATTCCCTTTACGTTCTCTCGTTTCCTTTACGTTTTCCGCTTTCAGCATTAGCGATTCCTATAATATAGCATAATACATGAGACGAGGTATCGCAGATATTATTACACTACAATGAATTCTATTAAGAATTTCTCATTTCATTTCATTTCAACTTATGGAATGGGAATCAAATGTAAATGCCACCGTATTGCATCCAAGTGGGTGGTACATGATAATAGCTTATATATACCAACAGTCAACTTTAAGTCATGGTTTCCCTTTGAACTGCTTTTGAAGAATGTTTTGAATTTTGAAGGCTCTCTTCTTATAGAGTGATGCGTTCATAAGATGAATTTGCATTATATTATGTGTGTGATACTCCACTGAATGCATGTTCTCCAGTTTTCCTTCGAGTTGCAGTAGCCGGAGTATCTCTGGTAAATGGATGAAACACAAAAGGATGAAACGGGAGATTTGGCTGTAACGTATCATGGATGTATGTATGTATATGCACAGAAGAGCGGGCGGCGGGCACATCATTGCGCTCGTTTTGGAAGGAAAAAGACAAGGCATAAGGAATAGGTTTTCTAGCTGCAGTTGGATGAAGGAAGAGGAGTGAAATGAAATGATGATAGGGATGTGAGAATAAATTCTCACATTCGTCGCATTTACAAGACCACATGAGGGAATTGAAATTCCCTTTATGTAATTTGATGAAGGAGCCTCTTGTTTCCTTTCATTTTATTATAAGGTACTTATCCCTACAAGTATACGTAGCTATGTACACATTACCATATACACAGACAGGCAGTCCTACTTACTGTGTGTGCAAAGTGTGCATTCGTATTTCGTGGCTAAGCATCACACTATGCTATTGCAACTCTTCGTCCCTGTATGTATGTAGTAGTAGTCTCCGGTTTAATGTAACAACCGAATTCTCGTCAGCAATTCAGTCAGCAAGCTGCTTCGGCCCCTCGCCCTCGTCCTAGTTGCACTAACTCACCATTATTGAAGGCAGTTGACTGTGACTCTTCAGTCTTCCTCTTTTCTCTCATCTTCCCTTAGATGTGCAAATCCTCATGGTGTAAGTGTAATACGCAAATTTACCTATACGCTACGGAGGATACGTAATATTATTATTATTTCGTACCAACCAAGGTAAATAACTATCAGCGTTTTCTGCATCGTTAGCATTGTCAATTTGCAAAGTAGGGAGCTACTTTACTTACACAGACAAACTTAAATATGGAACTCATATTTTAGCATAACCTTTAACACATCATCCAGAATATTAAACACATTTCATGAGGAACTAGTTGAGTCGGCAAGAGCTGTAGCAACTGTAGCAACACAAGTGTACACGGCTGTGAATAAATTAAATAGAATAAGATGACATGACGTGATGTACTTAGCTACATCCATACGTTACGACGAATATTAATTCTGTACCTTAGTTTCAACAAATTGAATATTACAGTAGTAAAGTAACACTCAGTTTCAGTATATGTGCACAATTGCTACATAGTTACATCACTAATTCAATTTGGCATGTCAAGGGACATAATATTATACTAGCAACATTTTACATGCCCTTATTCATTCCGTAGGTACTATCATAAACACGCCAAGGCAATTCATACGATATATTTCATTTGAAATCTATTTGTAGTATACATAGTAGTAGTAGTAATATAGGTACTATTGCGTTATTTATTTGTACGGAATGTTTTTAGATTCATTGAGAAAATATTAACTTATTCGCAGAAACGCATCATTTCGATGCAATAAAATGGATGTTTTATGGTGCATCCGGGATTGAGAGACAGAATTGATAAAAAACTTGCTTTCTCCTGTAAATGGAAAAATTAGGTATAGTACCATGAAAAGTTCACTTTCTTTTCAAGTTTTCAAATTAGGTTTGTAATAAAAGTGAGGCGTGTATACCTAGTCACATAAAAATACATAATTTCTAACGAACAACATTATTGGTGAGCCGAACAGTCCAAACTGCCAGAGGTCACAGACAGAGTCACAAAAGCCGAGAATGTACATGCATTTTTGTTAGTGAATTTGTAATTTTATTACGGAAAGCTTTCATTGTATTTGCAAAAAATACAAGTCCGTGACACGTATATCTTCTGTCCGTGAGCTACAAGCATTAATCCATTTACATAGTAGATACACATGGGTTGACACACTAACTAACTTTGCTTAAGTTTGAAAATAATGTTTATACTTGTATAATATACTATAGGTACTCATATATACTACACACTGTGTCTGGAAAAGTTGAAAACTCAAAATTCGTAGAAGGTAGGTACTTTGGTCCTTAGATAAAATGGGAAATGGTGAGTTACATTATACACTCATAAGACATAATGCTACGTGTACTCAAATAAAACTTAACTAGTGCTGTTAAATGAGCAAACATTAAATGTTAACGCTGCTCATTGTGAAAACGGTAGCACCATCAGCATAACTCGTTAAGAGAGTAGTACAAGTATCTGTATGTACATAGCTTTTCTTCATATAAGTAATAATATTTAGCCTTCTTTCGGTACTTTATGAGTGTAAATGTAAACAGAGTGAGTGGGGCGAAGGAAGTTTCTCTGGAAATGTAATGCCTTTTCTCACTTTGGAAAAATCAACATTCACCACTACTTGTAATGGAAAGTTCATTTCGGAGCAGAATGAATATATAAACTTATATTTCAGCCATTGAGGCAATTAGGTGAAAAGTTAGCAAGTTTTAGTGCCGTGGCTTGGCTGTACTTGTCCCTCCGTTTAAAATATTGCCATCTCATGTTTCCTAACTGTTACAATTAGACGAGTTGTTAACTATCCCAATGAGTTTAGTTCGTGAATGGGGAGCCCAGTTTTGTTGGATATTTATTGCTACATTCCATTTTGAACATTTCATTTCAATTCTGTCGTGTCTCCTCACTTTGCACGACACAGACACACACAGCACAGTCCTACACAGAAGTTTTAGTCGAGGCTCTGTGTTTCCGACTGACTCGGAACATAAATATAAGAGAACGACCATTAAAATACACACGTAATTGATACGTCTTGTTGTACTTAATGCAACTGGAACAGTTTGCTCCTTGTCAACTTTCCAAGAATATGGAAATGAGAAGAAGGGACTCTTGTCTACCTACTACTCTCCAACTAACTCTTAGTCGTGCATTAAAGCTGCATTAATGTAAGAAACGTTCATATCGAATGGCTAAAACCCATCTGACTGCAAATCACCTTTCCGATGTAAAATTACACTTGAAGTTTTCCATTTAAAGAAGCTTTCAAGGAGCAAAATCGCTCGTGTCTAGATATTCGAGAACTTTTATTGAATCTTATTTGATTTCCTTAATGGAAAATAATTTTAGAGATTGGGAAATATATTTTCTTTACACATAGAACCAGACGAGCGTGTCATTCTTCTATAACCGTTCGCTCAGCCTGAAAATATTATGGAATGCATTAAATTTTCATAAGGAACTAAGTGAACAAGCGAACAAAACATTTGAATACGTGCCTACCTACCTATACACAATTCTAAAGATATAGTTGCTACCTGTATAATACTACTACACCCAATGTAATTCAAGCCTGCATTATCAATACACTATGCGTTCCTGCTTTTCATTGTTAAGTGGCTACCTTTTGCATACACTCCTGCTACAGTTGTTTTTAACGAATGGAATGGGGAATGGGAGTGATGGATATAAAACTACGGAAGTAGAAAGCAAAAAATCTCTTGAGAATTTCATACAACTCTCTTTCTCCTATTCAATCCACTTCACGTTCTATGAATACTTTTCCCCCTACGCAACTAGACACATACGGAATTTGTCTCTCCCGATGAAATATTCTCAATGCCTTATCTTTTATAGCACTTTTACTCTCTCCACCACCAGCTGTCCTTACACTACACAAGCAATACTTGGAAAGATGACGCTTTTCCCAAAAATTGAATTGTATACCACACTTGTATACTTCCATACTAATACTATCTTCACTACTTCTATTACAACCTTCATCCACCCAACTAAGAGTAATACCATTGCTTTAAATACTGTTTCAGTTAACTGAACTATTTCTCTTGCTAGTATACTGATTGACTAAACTTTTCTTCCAAAGTATTTCTCACCACCTTCCAGCAATTCCAATTCAGTGGCCTTTTCAATCCATTGGCCTTTTTGTTCCACGTAATTGCAGGAACTCTGATTTTTTTAGCGCGTGTCTTTTCTGTCTTATGTGGTATAAAAGCTTCCACTCAATTATTACGTACCTATATGCCCTAGACACTTCTTGGTATGGCATTTTATCTATCTGTAATACTACTACCTGAACGAGATAGTAGTTTCTTTTTGAGTACCTTTCAGGTTCCTGGTTCCTTTGGTTAGCGAAAGAGATTCTTTAGGGTAAAGTGAAAATAATGAGTAATCCTGAGTGCACAGAACCGTGACTGACCCTAACCACACTATGTTACTGAAATTAAGTGTCGTCTCTCATTAAGATTTTCCATGTCGTTGCTTTTGAGTTCACCATGCAATCGTCTGTGTCTTCTATGGAACGCTACGACTACAAGAACAACATTGCTTTTCCCAATAGTCTTTTCATCTAAAGGAAATTAAAGAGTAAGTTTACTTTAGGTACATACTGCGTTTAATAATAATGTGCTATTATACGTAGCACATAAAATATATGGATACCTTTGATGTACGTAATTATGTGTGTATGTATGTATAACTACTATGGTATTATGGAGGTATGTAGGTATAAGTATTGCAACACAAGTTTAGGATGAATGTGTAGCTTTGTATATATTATGTGTAGCTAAGGTATTCAATGTAATTATAAGATCTAGTTACGGCTCAATTCGAGAGAATCGTGTGGTATGACACAATTTGTGTCAATACTCTTGCGAAAGAGCCCTATTGGTTAAGGTGTATATTTTGGCCTCTATAAAATCCAGACTTGGCATACTACGAATTGTTTGATTTTTTTTTAACAAAATCTTGAGTATGTATAGCACTTACTCAGAAGAATCTGGAACCCGTCCTTTTTCCTAAAAATTCCTAAAAATGGTCAAAGTGAACAACTTTTCGTACTCAAATACATGGGAGCAACATTTAACTACAAGAAAAAAAATGTTGCCCAATATGGATTTTAGAACAAAGTCTCACACATATAAAACAAATATTTATCTTCATAATATCCAAAATCTGGAACCCGTCCATTCTTTATTTAATCAAAAACCCCATTTTAGTAAAAAAAAGTCGAATTAGCAAGAATTTTGCCCATGTCCACATAATGTAGTTGCGTAAATGTTATATACCTAGGTTATATTATATAACATTTGTATGTAGCTAAGCAATATTCTACGCGTACACCCAAGCTATATAATGAACTTGGATAACAATTATAGAACTCAGTAATTAGTATTATGTTTATTACGTCATACTCTGTATTATACTTAAAATATGTGTGCTACTTGCTTTTCATCGCTCACTCAATCTCATCATATCGTCATTTCACATCAACACACACATAATACAAGGAGATGCACACAGATGTTTTGAATGTTCATGATAAATATTAAAATAAGATGCATTCTCAAATTCGACAACTTTAGATACCTGTTATACTTCCGTTAGCATCTGCTAACTAAAAATATGCATATTCTCTTGCTCTTCTTTCCTTACATCATCACAAAAATGAGATCAAAATGAAATCCAGATTCATATGGAAATTCTTAATGAGACTACTTGAAATAAATTCCATCATTTTCCATTTGATTTCTTTGCTCTACCACCACAAATCTATCTCAAATCTATCTTGTAATCAGTCTCAACTTCCCCTAGTCCGTCTTCATTCAAGCAGAGAGAACAAAGAACAAAGCTGTTGCGGTAAAAGTCATAATTTGTCTTTGTCTAAATAAAAACAAAGGAAAGGAGAAAACTGTCCAATCGTGAAAAGTAATAACATTACATTTGTGTAACTAACAAAGGTGAAAGGGACAACCGTTCTTCTTGGAATTTTTTGTCCAGAAAGTGATATTAAGGTAATTAAATAAATTGTAGCTAAACTGTCCAATTTTTGCTTTGTAATTAGGCTGTAGGTTGTAAAATATTAATATTGTCAGTTTTATTGGTATGTTCAAGAAATATGGAGGTAATGTTTCTTGTGTGTAATTTTAATTTTAGTTTGCTGCTGCTGAAATCTAGTGCTGGCAATTTGTTAAGGATCAACAAACAAAAATCTTACTCTATAAGGGTCCTCTCCATCCCAAATCAAGGCAAATGTATGAAAATTAAGGTAAATGGATTGGTCGAATTTAATTGTTTTACATATTTTAGTAGTGTGAAATGGTGTATTTTAAGTTGTTCTTTTTTGCCGTTCAGAATTAATGCATGACATTTAAGAAAATCAATCTCGAAAGGAAGAAGATATTGCCATTTAGGACTGTAATCATCGTAAAAGCTAATCGAATCATTCTCAAGTAAGAAGTTTTAAAACGTTGATTTTATTTCATTCTTAAAGCGGAATATCTGATGAATATGAATTATACAATGCGATTACTATTAATCAAAAGAGGGTAAAAAATTAAATGCGTCATTTAGTAAATCTATATTATGTATTGTGTGTGATGACGTCAATTAATCACTCATCTAATGATAATTATGGATCTCGGATTTTGACATTTATTAACAAGTCGGTCTACGTTACATTAAAAGTTACTAATCCTTTTATCAGCTCAATTTCAAAATACTGTTGTATGTTATGCCATATGAGGTATGAACTAATAATTACCGTGATGAAACCGAAGGAATAAAACAGTATTGGGTATCCGAGGTGTCATCACTTTTTCTAAAATTCCTTAAAATCATACTGATCTTCATCTACTGGAGGTTCATCTGGCAGCTCAGAATAATATCGAACGTGATTTTCAATATTGAAATCTCTATCCCACTTGAAAAATACATAGCCCATGAACTTTTCGTAATACTGCTGTAATTCAGGATATTTATGTTCACCATCACTATTTTTCAGTACGATCACTTTTTCCATAAGATCTTTACGAAACTGTTCCACTGTCTTGTGGATGGACATGTGATATTGGTCTTTCTATCATTTTTGGTAATAATCTCTGCTGGTCCCTCTACAATAAGTACTTTCTTCTCAACTTGATCTTTATACCCGGTCTCCATGAGTGTAGAATCAATTCCCTGTAATTCTTCAGAACTATTTTCGCTTTTATTGTCACCACTATCAGTGCTACTGTAGTCAGTATACACCTACAGACTCTGTTGGCTCTAAAAATTCAGTTTCTAATTTCGTTACTTCAACATAATTTGACTTCGACTGTTTATATCTATTGTAAAAAATATTTTTCACTATTCGTTTTTTTAATACGATTATTGACTGGATAGAATTTTTTAATAATGCGGGGACCTATTTTGAGATCCTACAAGTGCATTTAAAATTCCTGATTCAGACTCTGATACAAGTGCTAGGATTTCTGTACCACTCCTCGATTCTTATAGAATGTTCGTCTTCTTCTTTCAGAGTTTTTATGTCTGTATCTGAGGATTTCTCAGGACTGTCAGGACTAGGACTAATAGAAATAAGATTTAATGGATACCCACCCAATCTAGAATTTATGTGTTCTAATAATGAGGACATTTCATAACTTCATTTGAAATACTCAAACGAACTTGGGAAGTTCGATTGAACGTAAGCTAAAAATTCAACCTAAACTTAAAAACGAAATAATTCCATTAGGATGCTATGCACGTAATAATATTCACGTATTCTTCTACCTATATACTGGGGGGATTCACTTTATTATGATAGTAATCGCATTGCATAATTCTTCTTGTTTCATCAGATATTCCGCTTTGAAAAGTTAGTGTTACTTAATTTTCATCATGTATGTGTGTCGTGTGGTGTACTCTTTTACATGTATTTGTGCTTGTATTTATTTTCTTCTTGTTCCCTTGTTTTTTTGTTTATGTATGACATACAGCTGACTTTTGACGGACAATAAAAACCTACCGAACTGTTCACACTGAAAACGTTGATTAAAATGTCATTGTTATCTCGTTTTCGTGGAGCTTAAACGGCTCTTGTTCGGCGACTCTTGAATTTTTTTATGCTGCACCACCATGTACTAAAATAAATTCGTCGCAAGATATAGTCTTACGTCATTCAATTTGCACATTACGTATTATAATCAAACCTATTGCAAAAAAGATTTAAACAAGTGACCGAAGCTAGTGTATACGAACAATAGTAAAGAAAAAAGGCCTGCAAAGTCAGTTAGGCTGCCTGTTTCAAACTCCTTTACTATGAGAAAATATTCCGAAATATTTTTGTCATTACAACTGTTAACAAATAATTTCCTATGGTTTAGTCAATTAAAATTAACGTAATTATGACTTATGAAAAGACTTTAATTTATATGTACAAATTATTAACAATGGAAATGAATTAATGGTCGAAATATTGTAAATAGAATGGAAGCTAAACTCTGTGGAATTTGTGAAAACAAACTAAAAAAGTCGGATGGACAAAACAAACTAAGAGCCGAAAAGTTATGGCCAAAAATTTTAAAATTGGCAGAATTTAGAAACAAGATTTATGAAAAGGAGCGATACATTTGCGATAAATGCCGATGTCCTCTGATCAAAATAGTATTGCCTACCGATCCAGTGGCTGCTGCCAATTTTAGTTTTAAAAAAGATCCTATTGTTAAAGAAACCAAAAATAATAACTTAAAAGCTTGGCGAAATAAGGAAAAATACATGGAAATTGATTCCGATTTTGATATCGATTCAAATGAAGCAATCGAATCCCACACATCAGCATCAAGTGAAAGCTCAAATACATCAGGCACACAATCGTCACAAAATCTTTCCAGTCAATTCCCGCATTCCTCTCAATCTCTATCTAGCCAACTCACGCTATCGTCACAAAATCTTACCAGTCAACTCCCTCAATCCTCACAATCTGTTGCTAGCCAACTCACGCTATCGTCGCAAGCTCATTCCAGTCAACTCTCTCTATCCTCTCAATCTCTATCTAGCCAACTCACTCTATCGTCGCAAGTTCCGTCAAGTCAATTCTCTCAATCTTCTCAAACTTCATCGTTAACCAATCGGCTAAATACTGCAATTATAAATATCAACCTACCTTCGTGTTCAAGTTCACAGAGATGTTGTTTTATATGTAGAGACGTTTCAGGAAGAACATCAATATCATCAAAAGCACGTGTTGATGCCTTCCTAAAGCGAAAGATAATTATTCCTGAAGGAAACAGATGTTGTGCTGTACATTTAACATCTACTGGGAACTTTACACACGAGGCACTTATTAATATAACTGCCAGTACTGAAACAACACTTATGACACCTGAAAATATAGCCCAATTTATGTCGAACATCGCTGATGCACAAACTCGGTCTACCAAACCCATGTTGAACTTTGAGGATGATAGCTTTACGGAAGTGGAATTCAAAATGCTAACCGGTCTCACACGGCAAAATTTCGAAACCATTTTTGACACAATTTCGTCGTACTTAAGAGATAGCAAAAATAGGTCGACACGAAACGCTCTTGCGATGTTCTTTGTGAAGCTTAGACTGAATGTCCCACAAACAGTACTAGCATTGTTATTCGGATTACCAAATCAGGAAAGAGTAAGCGAAAATTTCAATCGAATTATGGATATACTCCATGACAAGTTTGTTCCGCTACATTTGGGATACTCACACATTACACGAGCTAGAGCAAAAACCTTTCATCAAACACTCATTGCAACTAGTATTCATGAAATCCCTGAAGTATCTCTGGGATTTACACTTGACGGTACCTACTTACCTTGTGAGAAACCTAGCGCCCTTGCCGATCAACGAGCATTATGGTCCGTACAAAAAGGATGTACCCTAGTAAAGCCGATGATGATAACGTTCACCGATGGGTATATATTGGAGATGCCAAAATGTTTTGCAGGAAAATTAAATGATGCAACAATTTTAAATAAAATTATGGAATGGGAGAACAGTCTTACATCTTTTATAAACAGTGGAGATTATTTTATTGTGGATAGAGGCTTTCGCGATAGCATCAAACTTTTGGAAGAGAAAAATATAAATGTCATCATGCCTCCACTTCTTGCTGAGGGTCAACAGCAGTTTACTGCGGACGAGGCTAATCGAATGAGGCTGGTTACAATGGCCCGATTCGTAGTGGAGGTGGTCAATGGCCGGATCAAGATGAAGTTCAAATTTTTTAATGACATAATTAAAGCCTCCTACCTTCCGAAAATAACTAAATTATTCCGAATAACCTGTTCTGTGATGAATGCCTTTAGTTCTCCCATTATAAGTAACCTGGCAGATGGTCAATCAATCATTGACTCGGCATTAAAAAGAAATTTTATTATCAATGAGCTAAGTAAATATGTAACAATGGAAGGAATTGAGAACAAACGTGTTATCTGGGAACCCGCTTGATTACAATTCAATCTTTTCCGGTATTGACAATGGAAGATATGAAGCAAATTACTTTGGGTTCTTACCAGACTAATTTAGCAACAAGATACATAAGGCAGCATTTGTCAGCTACTTCTGAGTATCAAATATTCGTTCATAAAGAAAAAAATGGCTTATTAAGAGCAAAGTTGCAGTCAAGATTCAGAGCCTCCGTTTTCCATCAACTGTGGATTCAGTTTACACCAGGGCAAAATGGTCATGAAGGTATAGTTGG
>JAQFYB010004149.1:0-17105 GCA_034694085.1 Pogonognathellus longicornis | reverse complement strand
CAACCGAGTTCCTTGAATCAAGCTCTACAACATATGCAAAATGCAGAAAAATTCGTAGAAGGCCACGCGGCCATGTATATCGTGTATAGTCATTATAAATTCGAATTCTGTCGTCATGATTACTTTGTGCTGCTAAACAAAATTGTATTGGTTTTGATACTCAATGCATTAAGTCCTACAAGTCATGTGTGTGATACCTATATTATACTGTATTAATAAATGTCTCAATTACCTCTTTCAGCTCTTGTCGTATTTGGCTACAGCGTGGAGCACAAGTTCCACCAACTATGTAATTCATGCGTTTAACATTTGGATTTAAATTTTCTTCTGTGAGGCCAGTTCTCAAATTCTGCTTCTTAAACACAATTGATCATTTAAAGTTATGCAATGTTTTCCAAAACGCAAACTAAATCCTAGTAACACTGGTTATTCTGACGTCAGTGGGCCCTTGTTCTAAATCCTATTTTTACTTAAAAGGGCCATTGATTAGGAAATTTATATAGATTAAATATGAATAATTATCCAATGTTTTAAACATGCTGTATTTTAGACTAGCCAGAATTTGCGTTCACAAAATGAGGTAGTAATGTGCTTATTATCGCGCGCACAGCGCAAATTTTTATTTTTGGCCCAAAATTAACCAAAATGAATAGTAAAGAGAGAAATATGGCAATATGGGGCTCTTTTACGATAAAAAAATTCCCGTTTTGGAATATGGATGAGAAGACAATATACCCTTGTTCACTCTGGTCATGAGAGTGTGTCATAATGAAGCCTGTAGCCCCTCCCATAATGAAGCCCCATTGACTAGGGTCAATCAACCACCTTTTTCCATCGAACTTTAGCCACTGGACAGGGGTGTATGCAGGTCACATATTTAGGGGGCTTGGCAAACCCGTATTAAATACGTTTATAAAAAATAATTGTTAAAATTTAGATCAAAGACCATGGGAATTGCAACAAAATCGCGCGCAGCGCGAAAACATTTGGCAAATTTTACTCAAATTTGCACAAATTTAGGTCAAAAACAATGGAAAGTACTAAAATTCCCGCTTAGCGCGAAACAATTTAGCAAATTTTGCCGAAAATTGCGCAAATTTAGGTCAAAATCTATGTAAATTGCAACAATATCGCGCGTAGCGAGAAAAACTTTGAGATTTAATGCATTTTTAAGGCAAAAATAACCTCTTTTTTGGTATTTTGGAAGAAACTTATTTTTATCTAGTGTGAAGTCCAAAAATTTGAGGGGGGCTTTTGCCTCCTAAGCCCCCCTAAATACGCCACTGCCACTGGAAACTAAAGAAGTATGTACTATAAGATTATTGAGCATCATCAGCAAATGTGAACCCAAACTGCCCACTGTATGTGTGTTATCTTTATTTCTTTTCATGGATTTCAAGTTGAGGTGGCGCGTAATCTTAATTAATTAACGTAATCCTTATATCAATCATATCGGATATGTAGAGACATAAAAGCAATATATTTGTTAGAAAATTTTAATTAAAAATGAAAAGATGGCTTTATCACCTCGTTAGATTTTTGAAGTCCATTTGGGTAGGCTAATACATATGATGTCAAAAGCATAATGGAAGAAACCACGAGAACATCTTTGGTGGTCCCAAAATTTCCTGGAAGGATTCTAAAATTCATTTTACTCTGTGATAGAAGTACAAACGATACTGTACAAACGTAAAAATGTGTAATTGAAACTCTATTTTTCTAAATATTTTTACTCTCCAAGTTTTTATATCTCAAGTCAACACAAGAAGGCACGAAATCAGTTATAAAAACGAAACTGAATGAATAAAATGAACTTTAGTTTTATTTTATGCCTGGAAAGGTCTGACCATGCATAAGAAATGATCATTATTCAACGTCAAACATTTTATAAAAGCATGCTGTTATTCTTTATTATTTATTATAACATATAAGTACGGCTTAGAATTTGAATGGGAAATTAATGAGAAATTCTAGACACACTTAAAAGGTGTTTACGGTTCAGTGTGAATACGTAAAAATGTAAAGTGCTATTCTTGCACCTGATTGCTAGGGAGCATTAGATGTTGGTGCAGAGATGTAAACGAGCCGGCTTTTTCATTTTCGGCTCCATAATTTCCGGTTCGAAATCGGCTATAACTCGGTAAATTCAACTACATTTTATTTTAGTTTAACTCAGCATACTTTTACACAAAAATTCTTAATTATATTATCAATCTACCTATTCAAGTTCGGCTCGAACTCAATAACTGCGTAAAACATTCGGCTCGGCTCGTTTACATATATAGTATAGACTATAGAGTTGATGGATTTACTCACGATCAGTGACTCCATATACCTCCTCAACTTATTCTATGTATCCTCTAGCCCTGTATAATAATATTTTCATTTTAAAGAAACTTTGGATATAGGTAAACTAAGCGCATATCTCATTTGGACAATGAACAACCCTATAACGTAACCAGGAGATGCCATTATAATTAATGCCCATAAAAACCATTAATAAATTATTTTAAACCACACTTTAGAACGTTTAACTATTTATTCATACAATAAATACATACATTTCCAATATATTATAATATACTTACAAACATTTCTTCATTATTCAAAATACAAATTAATTCAAGTTGTGTTTCATACTAACATTTTGACAAGATTTTAATATTATTAGTTCTGCTGCTAAGCTTAATTGACTGAGAGTTAATTACGATACAAATCTCATGAATCGTGACAGTAAACAGTTTAATAATAATGGGCTGATTGTTAAATTACACTTGAAATAAATATGAACTATGAACTATGTTTTAAGGTATCTCGTGTTGCATGCGACACTTTCTATTCAAGTGGTGTTATACCACATTTTAGTATTGTCTCAAAAGCAAAAAGTAATAATGCCAGAATTAAACAATAATCGTTTATCCGCCCACCTTTAAGAATATTCAATACGTAAAAATGTGGCGAAGGTAGATGACCTTGCTTCGTAAATAAACCTTGTACACTTCATTGAATAATTCACTGCATATAATATAAAGGTAGGTAAGTATGAAATTAATCCTCTGTAATCAGGCAAACAATTCAGCTATTCAAACGTCATCATGGTATATTACTGCACTCTATTTTGTATATAAACTTCATCAGGCTTGGATTGGAAGACAATACAATTACCTTGCACACTTCATAAATCTCGCTAAGCTTCATACAGCCTATTGTGTTTAGCAAAAATCAAAAGAATAATACACATCTTCACAAACAGACAATCCTTCTCTTGAATGAATGTTTGTCTTTCTTTGTTCTATGGACGGAAAATTTCAAGAATTTCAATGTCTGTAAGATCGACTAGCCCGTAAAATGAGCAAACATAATTATTATCAATGCAAATCAGACTTCCCCCAATTCGAGCCATGACACAAATGTTCAATTTCACAACATAAAATATTTTATTATTAATCTTGCTCAAAAATGTTGTCATTTTGATAAACGCAATAAACAGCAAACGGGGAAACGCGAGACAAAATTATCCCAACAGATTGCGTTCATTTTCAGGCTTAAACTTTTACACACAAAGCTTGTTGTTTTGAGAGTCTATGAAAATATAGGTTTAGGTCAACTTTTGTGTTATTCATTTAAATTTTGATGCCCATTTCTTTTCTTATTTTTGTAAAAACATTAATTCATTCATCACACTCAAGAAAATCAATTTTGAAAAACTGACAGTAGTATTTTACAGTATTTACTGCATAATCAATAATGAAACAAGATCACCAACCAATCATAAATATTTTAGTTTGCCTCTCAGTATTTGCTGTCATTTTCTTCACATTTTTCTATGAAACGTTTATCACAAGTGAAATTATTGCGGCGCACAACTCAAAAACAATTAGAAATACTTGGGGATGGGAATTACCTGGTGAATGCTATACTAGTTGCACATTGCATTGCTCGGTGGTATAAAAATCAATTTATAGTATCAAAAAGCTTAAATGTTAAACACGCAATAAACAAAAATAAACTAAATGATAAAATTCCTTTGAAATTTTATGCGTATAGCAATAGCACTCTTAGCTTGTTCTAAAAAACATAGGCCTCCTACCGAAAGACAATGACCTGATTGTTAATAATACAATCAAATACAATGGTGATATTGACTTTTGGTAGGAGGAGTTTTTTAGGACAAGCTAAGAGTGGTATTGCTATACTTATGACATAAGTGTCACTCATACATTTCCATGTGACACCTGGGATAGACAAGCCTAGTGCAGACAAATAAAGTCATCAAATCAAATAAAAAAACACATTCTGGCTTTCTCATAAATACAAAAAATGTTAAACAAATACAAAGCAATAGAGTTGGTATAAAAATTTAATAATTTGAACGATTGCTTTCCAAACCATACATTATGTCGATCTTTGTTGCAACATATTTATGAATTGCCCATTGTATGGTGACTTGGTGACTGCATGAAGGCATTTAAATTAAAGTCCATGCCTACTTTATTTAAGGAAGTTCGTTAATTTTTTTTAGAGATTTTGGGTTACTGGATGAATGAATTTTTTATGGACTGGAAAAGAACAAACAAAAGGCAAAAATTGAATTGGAAGAAACTTGAATTTTATTATCTCAACCCAAGAAACTTGATGTGTGTATGAAAATATGCAGTGTGCATTCTATTAGTATTTTGTCGTTTTTGTAACTCTGGGTTGTATATATATTTTAACTAATTTGAAAGAATATTAAAGAATTGATTGCTCTAAATTTCTCCCTACATTTTTTAATGATAAAACTAAAACACTAAGTAGGAAAACTGTTAAGGCTATTTTCATATAAAGAAACCGCAAAGTTCAAAAATTTGTAAAATGTAATAGCTAATACTCATAACTGCGTAAAGTATAGCTAACATTATACTGTATACCACGAAGTAGCCTTCTGTTTTTTTTCTTATCAGCATCAACGATCAACCGTTTTAATTTTT
The DNA here is from genome assembly GCA_034694085.1 of Pogonognathellus longicornis. Classification (NCBI taxonomy): domain Eukaryota; kingdom Metazoa; phylum Arthropoda; class Collembola; order Entomobryomorpha; family Tomoceridae; genus Pogonognathellus; species Pogonognathellus longicornis. The sequence continues at coordinate 12,135 of JAQFYB010004149.1, read as the reverse complement.
GAAAAACAGTTCGACTTAAATTTTGTTCCCACCGAATTAAAATAATAGCTGGGGAGACTTTTATCCCATCTTAGATTAAGAGATAAAGTAAACTCTTATTAGGAATAAGCAGAACGTTCTTAACGAATATATTTTATAGCAGCTAGGTCTCTTCATTTTCTCATGCTTCATATTAGGTATTCAGTATTTTTATAATAATTAAATAAGGAAATGCGAACATTACCGCATACACATCAACAATTTTCTTGTCTTATTATTAGCATACGATCATAGGAGCAATCAGTCTATCCTATCTACAGCATATTAAAAGTATGTTGGGTATATGGTATATCCCATCTCAATCTATGATGGTTGAATTAATCAAAGCCTGTTTAACAGTATCCGAAGATTTGTAACCAAAATTTAATGGGACAGAAAAGTTTACCTTTTGTCCAAAGTACTGAATTTTTTTATTCAGTTTCATCTTTCATGCAATTTACAATATTTTTATGCAATAGTGTAGGAATGAATACTTTACATATTAATTGGCAGCTTACTTTCTACTATAATTTTATGAAGGAACCTTACGAATGTCTAAGTACCTACTACCTAAAAATATCTACATTTCGTCCCATTACATGTAATAAACGTAAAAATTAAATTGTAGTGTATGCAGTTCCTGAAGCCCTCTTTTTTATAAACATTTTTCTCAGAATTTCAAACGGTATTTTAATTGCAGAACTTTTAAATTTTTGTGACGCAATTGTCAAACGTAGGTGTATGAAGAATGCCGTGTCTAAAAATCTGTAGGTATACCAGGTTAGGTTGTATGATTTGTGATACCAGGGCTGCTAACATAAATAGTATGATGGAAGTATGACAAAGTAAGAATTTTAAAGCCAATAATATAAAGATTTATTCCAATCAGGAAGAAGGCAGCGATGAGTAGAGGGCCAAAGTGGTAGTGGCAAGTTATTGAATTAAAAACACATTACTTCAAATGACAACTTTTAAATTAGCTTAATACACGATAAAAAGTAGTATATGAAGTTAATCAATGAATAAGGTAACTAGAGACTTGTTGTCGCCTTAAACTAGATAAGTTTACAAAGGTAAGAGATAAGTTTAGTTTACATTGTCACAAATATCCTACTAACGCTTATTAAATACAAACAAATGTGTACACAATTAATGCATGAATTTACAATGAGATTATCAATTCAAAGCACAAGTCAATAAATAGTCAAGCGTAACATAATTTTATAGCTCTGGCTCCAACAGTCTACTTTGTACCAAAACTTCAACCATATCGATTGCAAAATACTAAAGGTAATAAACCCTAAGATTGAAGTGACCGAGTAGGCTTTTTGCAAGATCCATGTACCCCACGGGGGATCATGCAACAACTTTCAGTAGATGGTATTCACATAACCAGAGAGACCATCTATAATATTATTTATTCCAATGGATAGACACCCTATATAGACGAAGCAAATCCGAACTGTGTCACTGAAGCAGTTCATCCGCATAATTCGTGAGAAACATTCTAAAATTTGCCCTAATTAATCAAAAATCAACCCAAGGAGTCAAAATTGAATGACCAAATGCTTAAATATGTCACGCAGAATCGCAGAACTATGAAAAAGTTCATATGGGAAGACTTGGGGGACACTATTTGCCGAAGATGGACTTATTAGGCATTGAAAGAAAATCAAATTGAACCAGAAAGCTTTTGACGGCTGTATCGCCAATAGTGCAATAGCATTCTGAAATAATAGCATATTATGCAAATAGTAAGTTACTCATAGCCTTTAGTTTCTGTTAACAATCTTTTAATAGAATATAATTTCCCGATTGCACTCTTTGTCTTTCTGTCAACTTTTTCGTACTGTTCCCTGAATGTCATATTGGCGTCAATAAGTATACAGCTTGGTTTTTTGTACATGACAGTAAAGGAACATGGAAAATCTGCTAGAAGAACTAAATGAAAAATCATCTTGGATATATAAGTATTAACTACCTCAAAGAAAACGCTAGAGTATACCAAGAACTTGACGACTTGAGCAATCGAATTAGAATAAAAATCATCTCTAATTCTGAGACATCAGTTGTGCTAAGTGACAATGACAACGGTCTTTTTGACTTGTGGGGCTTTAGGTGCCTGAGGCAAAGAATCATTGGACGGAATTTGGAAAAACCTGTTCGGTCATTTCAACTTTGAATTAAAAAATATCTTTAGTATTTTTCAATCGACGTAGTTGAAATTTTGACACAATGTAGACCAACGTTTGGCAATTGTGTCATAAAATTTCAACGCGCTGCAATTAAAATAGCATTTGCAATTTTGAAAAGAGTAAGTGTGTAAAATTGAGCCCTTCACGTATTGTAAATAGTATGCACGGCGAATAAAATGTTTTTTCTGCACCTGGGGACTTCTACAAAACTCGCATGATATTTTTACTGGGTCTGTTCAGTGAAAATGTCGCAACAGAATTTCATTTAGCAACGAACTGAGTACTAGGCATAAAAGATGAAATGTGTAGAAGAATATCGATATGTTAATTCTATTTATTTGTATTTTTCCAGAAATTTAGCATTAAAGTCTTTGATCTTCTCCAGCATGTCACGCAATTTCTCAGTTTGAGGCAAGTTAGTAACTCTGTAATACAAATTCACAAAGTTATACATTTCCAAATAGACGTTCATTGTGGCTATGCATTTTCTTCAACTTTTCACTTTTATCTTATACGAGAAAATAAATAAGAATAAGCAGAAATAATACGTATACCTACAAATATTTTCACTCTTTTTCTATTTGAAGTATAGTGTATTATAGTAAAACTTATTGCTGTCCCCCATTGGGGTAGTTTGTAGAGATGAATTTAGTTTTAAATCTTGATAATAAAACCATGATTTTACTTCCTTGCAAATAGTTGTCAAATAATTAAAAATGTAAAAATTGTACTTCAATGTATTTGGGGAAGACTTGTACGGCTTTCGAGTCCAAACTTATACGATTAACACGAGGCTCAAAATTCTGACGTTTCATGGAATTACATAGGTAATTAAATCAGAGAATTGTAAATGAAAAAGTCGTAAGATACAATAATTAGAGACATTTGAAGATTTTGAGAATCAAAAGTGGCTATACGAATTGACAGAACCTATTCGACGCATAGTAAAAACCACTTAGTATGCCATTAATCAAGCTTGGAGTGGGCCCCTTGACCTGTAGGCCATGGTTCGATGGAACCATCATGTTCCAAAGTAGCTTTATTGATAAATTATTTTTGCTTTCGATGTGTTATAAACTCACATCAGTGAGCTGACCATTGATCACAAAACAAACAACGCACTGTATATAGATTGCAGTAGAAGCCACGGTGTAATGGTTCGTATTTTCTAGTTGCTCGAAAAAAGTGAAAAGACCGAAAAGTGCAAGCAGAGCCAATAGAAAAGATAAAGTGTACCATTAAAGACAAATAATTATTGTTGGGTGATCCATGTTACCTAAAGTGATATGTATTGTCTCGTTCTTGAAAATCAGATCCCGGTATCACACACACTCCGGTATTCTCAAGTAAATCGAAGGAATAAAATATATCCGGTGTTTGGTTGTTTTCTCTTGCTTTTTGAATCGCTTTGGGTGGAATAGTTATCTGTAAATTACAACTACTGTAATTCTGCACAATTTTGAGTTCCTAATTTGTACTTTTCAACAACCATTACAGCTAGACTGCATTAGATAAATCGTTATTTTGAAATTGTAGGTAATTTACGTTTGCAAAACTATAAAAGGTTCCATAGAATGGAGTGGCTGTCAAGCCGGGTATACTGTTTAAACCCTCTCGGACAATTTTGGCTTTGTGTGCAAGATTTGTGAGAACATTCATCTTCTCCTTGCTGAAAAGCTCGTAAGATGGATCGTCCTTCTTGGGAGGTTTGCAAATACAACTCAACATTGTTTGACCCAACACACTTGGCATTAGAGTTGTTGAAATGCTTTTTTCCAATAAATCTCTTACTGCCTTGTCTAAATTGAGGAGTTCCATATAGCCTGCACGTACACCAGGCTCCCCATAATATCCTGAAAGTCCAAAAATACAAAATTATCTTTCATTTTTGAACATGGAATGTAATTTCAAGTCTACAAATAATATATTACAATAGACTGGCTGCAATTTAACTATTTTTATCGATTTCTTCACTGATATGGTATAATTTATATATATCGATCAGGCAGCTAGCTGACCACGGTAATTATATTATGCAACAGGCAAGAGGCTGGCCAGTTGGGTACGCCTCTGCCTGCTATCCGCTTCACAAAAATTAATTAGAGGGCAGATAAACTGTCGGTTATACAAAAATGTGATATATTATAATATAAAATTATTAAATCCAATTCGAGAACAATTTCAAAGGATTTAAAAGTAAACTTGATTTTCTTAAAGAAGACAGTGAAATTAATTGCAGAGATAAATAGAAAATGATGCAAAAGTTTGTACACTAGTATAATTTAAGGTATACAATAAATATACTATACTCCAATTATAAACACGCTTTTTGGATAAATCCAAAAGATGAATTTTCATACGCTGATTAAAATCCCAAAATGTGCATTTCTATTTCTAAAAATGGGTAGCTAAGTTTATAACTAGAAAAAAGCGTTATTTTTTATAAACTCTTATATTACCTGCATTATAATTAAATACTTACCTTTTGATGCTGAGTGAAGGGAAATTAATTGTGTGTTATGATATTGTTTATCCATTTCATACATGACCTTCCTGAATGAGTAAAACGGTTTCTCTATGGTGTATATGTTATCTTGATATACCTAAAATAAAAAATTGTACTTGTTGATTGAACTATGTATGTAATAAATTGCATTACGAGTAAAACGAACCTCATCAACCATTATCAGAAGTTTTTCTTTGTTGGCAAATTTAATAATTGTCTCCATGTTCTCTCTGGACAGAATTTGACCTACATAGAAAAAGTACACAGTATAAAACGTATAATTATAAATTGATTTTCACTGCGATCACAGTATCACAACAACTGGGTTATAATACAATTAATACATTGCTAAACATAGCTGAATTTTGTAAATTTTCTTGTATTTGTACCTGTAGGATTTGATGGATTTACTATAAAAATTGCTCGAGGATCACTGACAAGTCTACCTCTTCTTAGTGCCCTGTTTAACTCATCTAAACTTATTTCCCAATCCCTGGATTCGTCGTAATAAAATTTGATCTAAAAACAAAACTAAATATAAAATCGGCAATAATACAATAGCTATTTTTACAAGTGTTTTTATATAAAACGTTTGATATAAAAAATTGCATATTGATCGTGTATAATAATTTCTACCTCAAATAACCCATATTCACCAGCTGCCGCTGAGAAAAGGGCTAATAGCGGATAGCCGAACATGACACCGGTAGCTTTTGGCTTACACTGATCGGCAAATAGTTCAAAGATCACCTGTTAAAAATATTTGACCATTTCTATTACTATGAGACATTTTGTTATTTTTCCAAAGGACAAATCAAAGCAAACGTCAGTAATTACCCGAACACAGTTTGTCGAACCAGCGCAAAGTACAATGTCCTCTTTTTTAGATGGAATTACTTTATCTCGACGGGTAATAAATTCTGCAATATGACTTCGCACAATATCCAACCCAATCGTGTCGGTATACGCGCCTATTAATGAAACAAAACAAGATGTTTGACTCTTAAAAATGAAATGGTTTAATCGTAAATGATAATATAATATTAATTAAATTAGTTGCAGTAGGTGACAATTTATACTGAAAGGATTAAAAAATCTTTACTGGCGCTTTTCGATTCACATTCATTAAGAATATCCTCAGCTCTTTGTTGCACATCCGCGGGAAAGTTCGTAACATTTTTCAACTCAGGATAATTAACGATCGTCAAAACCTGTTTTAGTGATTTTAAAGTTTGTTATTTCAATTAAAATGTACCAAATATCCAAATTTACCTATCTGACCGAGCAGACTATATTATACTTGATGATTATTGATTATGTGAATGGTCTATTGAAATTAAATTTACCTGTCTAAAAAACGTTATTGATTTTGTACCTAGACCCTGAAGATCTCCTATATGGGCTCTAATTACTTCTGTGAATGGAAACTTTTTGCCCTTGACAAATTAAATTTTATCGTCAATTCCTTTTTTTGAAAGAACATTTTGAAAACTGTAGATTTACTACATATTTACGTATTAATAATATAAATATATAATGTCATTACCTCCTTCAGTTCTTGTTGTATTTGGGCACAGCGTGGAGAACATGTTCCATCAACATTAGGATTCATGCGTTTAATATTTGGATTCAAATTTTCTTCTGTCAGTCCAGTTCTCAAATTCTGTTTCATAAACACAATTGATCATTTATTTACTAATCACATCTTAGCCCGGAAATTTACATTTCCATCCATATTCTACTCAATTGGGAATCTATGATTTTGATTTTGAATTAAATTGTTTCAACCCGAGCAAGAATTTTTTCACCGATATGACACGTGGCTTTGAGCTCTGAGTTGGGCCTCCGGCGGGGTTGGGGCACCCAACTCCCAAGATTGAAGCAAATGTCAAGAGGGCACCCATGTTTAGCAAAATTTTCAAAATTTTCCTCATAAATTAAAATATTTTGTTTTTGGAACCCTTGGCTTCAAGCCGAAGAGGTCTAATTGGGGCGCCCTATGTTGGGTACCCTAGAACGGGGCGTAATACATTGGACTCCAAAAGCACCTGGCCGAGTTTAGTGCGCACTACTGGCGCCCCGGGTTTGAAGGCGCACGGGGTTACAACTCCCAACTCCCAAGCCCTATATAAATCAAAGCATGTATATGAACCCCAATTAGCATGATTTTTACAACAATGCACCTGAACTGAATATCAAATTTTTCGAATTGAACTCGAACACAAAAAAAACCTAATATGAAAGCACTTAGCTCACTCACATTCAATTAAGTAGTGTCTGCGTCGAGGAGTGCACCATGGGCAATGGGCATTAAAATCGTCTTATTGATTATCTATATAGATAATCAATATGGCGATTTTTTAGTATCAAAGTGTACAATTAATATTTGTGCTAATTAATGGATTAATTAACTATTAATTAATTAACATTATGGAAATCAATCATAATATATCAATCAGTTTAGATGTGTAGAAACATAAAATAGGTAATATTTTGAATTTGGTTAGAACATTTTAATTAAAAATGAAAAGATGGCTTTACCACCTCATTATATTGTTGTTCTTCATCTGGGTAGGCTAATGCATAGGATGTCAATAGCATAATGGAAGAAACCACGAGATAATCTTTTTTGGTCGCATTTCCTCGAAGTATTCTAAGATTCATTTTACTCTTTGATAGAAGTAAAAACGAGAGTGTACAAACGTAAAAATGCGTAATTGAAACTATTCTTCGATCTAATTGTAATTATTTCTATTCTGCAAATTGTATCTCAAATCAATTACTAGAAGGCACGAAATAAGTAGCAAAAATAAAACTGAATGAATAAAATGAACTTTAGTTTATATTAAGACTGGAAAGGAAATATAAGAAATGCACACTTCTCAACGTCAAACATTTGATAGAACATCCTGTGATTCTTTAAAGAGTGCAGTTATCAAATTTTGCCATTTAACACAATTACAAAATATACAAGGTTAATAATGGCATGTATATAGAACAGAATTTAAATGAGAAATGAGAAAGTCAATACTCAAGTCAAAACTCAATACTCTAGAGAGGAACCAAAATGTATTATACGGTTCAATGTAAAATATGTACCATTCTTGCGCCTGATTATTTGGGTTGATCGACTATTGGTGTAGAGGTGTTAACGAGACGACTTTTTCGGGTTCGTCTTGAAAATTTTCGGTTCTAAATCGGCTCGAACTAGATATAACTGAAAAAAAAATCCTTTAAATTGAACTAACACATTTTATTTTCATTTTATGTTTAAATTAGTATAATTGTATACTAAATTCCTTAATTGCATTTAACTGGGCTCGAACTCGGCGTGAAAATTGAACCTCGAACTAGATGTAAAAAATTCGGCTAGGCTCGTTTACATCTACAGTTGATGCCAGTTGAAGAAGCGACACATGATCAGTCACGTAGCCAAGGGATCCACTGGGTGCACGTGCTCCCCCAGAATAAGTGATTAGTGATTATGGTAATAAAATTCCATTAACCAGAAAAAAATCACCCGTATTTTGACGTAGTTGTTACATAAACTACCTCAATTTTTTTGCTTTGCTCAATTATAACCTCATTTGTACCTCATATTGAGATTACGTCCCTAGATCAATATATAAACCCTTGTCTCGTGCCCCCAAACTTATAATCCTGACTACGTGCCTGCTCACGATCAGTGACTCCATACCTCTTCAATTTGTTCTATGTATTCAATAACCCTGTATAATAATATTTTCATTTAAAAGAAACTTTGGCTAGCTAAAGTAAGTTACGGTCCATTTTCATTGGGGAAAGAACAACTCCATGATGTAATCGGGAGAAGCCTTTATAATTATTGTCTATAGAAACAATTTAAGTTTTTTAAGTAAGCTTCGGAATATTTAACAATTTAAACAACTGTCGTATAGTTTGTAAAATTGATACATTTGATTTTCAAAGAAAGCTATAATACCTTTACAATACACACCCTTTCCTTCTATGACAAAATGTCCAAAATGCTTATTAAAATTTAATAACTAATTGTAAACATCAGAAAATAAGTTGCAATCATAAAATATGAAACTATTACTAAGAAGGTATGTACCGACTGCTAACTTGGGACCATTGAAATTAAATAAGTTTTATTCGAATGCTGCCTTTTGAAAATACATTTTCAAGATATATACCTAAAAACATTTCTTCATTATTCAAAATACAAATTAATTAAAGTAGCGTTTCAAACTAACCCTAACAGTTGACAAGATTCTGTTGCTAAGCTTAATTGACTGACATTAATTACGATACAATCTCATGAAGTGTATCAGTAAACAGCTTAATGATAATGTGAAATTATCTCATGTGTTTTATTTGGATGTTTTAAGGTATCTCTCGTGGTGCAATGCAACATTTTCTACGAAAGTGGTGTTATGTACCACATTTAATTACAGTTTCAAAAGAAAAAAGTAATAATGCTGGAAAATATTAATCGTCTCTCCGCCCACCTTTTTAGAATAGGTATCAATAATGTAAAAGAGTGGCGAATGTAGATTGTTTATTTTAGAGATTGACATGGTAGGCTTCATAAATAAACCTTGTACACTTCATTGAATAATTTCACATATAATTTATAGGTAGGTATATGAAATGAAATGAAGTCTTCTGTAATCGTGCAAATCAATTCAGAGGATATTTTATTAAACTCAATAAAATATTTTATAAACATTTGAAGACAATGGAACTACCTTGCTACGCTTCATAAATTATACTCGCTCAACGTCATACATCCCATTCCCATTGTGTTTAAGGAGGCTTTGGAGGACGGAATCTATAATTCTATGTATAGCATACAGCTATTTTAATGGACTATCATGATTTCGTTTTTTCAAATTCAAATATCACTTAGCCGAAAACTCGTTAATGAAAATAAAATCCTTGAGTTTGTAAAGTTAATGTTGCTCTACAATAATACTCCAAAGTCACCTTAATGAAAAGAAAAATTACAATGCACACCCAAGTGAAAAGTTACTGAGAAGGGCTTTGAAGAAAAATGTTCTCCGAAGAATTAGCGAATTCGATAAGCAAAATTGCAGAAACCAATTAGTTTTCTGCAGGTTTGAACACAATATTTAAATGTCGCGTCCAATTTGTGTAGACCCTACTCTGCAACATGCACTGTGCAGTATTTTGCAGAATTCCAGCACAATGTATACAAAAAGTAAGCTGCAGACACTGTACTGCTGCAGTGATAGAATATTTTACGATCATTTTTATATAGATATTGTTGACAAAAGACAGTAGAAATATTTTAAATTTTAACCAAAATTCTTGATGTGTATACTAGCTTAGTAATGAATTTAGTAGCATTCTGTTTTTTTCTTATCAGGATCATCAATCAACTGTTTTAATTTAAAAAAACATTTTGCTGCCCTCAAATTTTGCTGAAATAATTAATGCGGCCGTCCCATGGTGGTCAAATTGTTCTGCGGCCCGCCGGCCACTGGCCCACATGGCCGCTGCCCATCTCTGGTAGTCAATACTCCAGTCAATATTCATGCGCGTGTAGAGCATGCGTATCACGATTTTAAATTATCATTGTTTTATATTTATTTAATAAACACATCTATATTTATTTATTGTGTTATTATGAAAGTAGAGTAAATACATAATTTCAACTCAGAATGGGATATGAAAATAACAATTATTTCTCACAATTTGCATAAAATATTAACTTTTGTAAAAAATTAACCAAAAACGTTCGCTCCTTTGTCTTGCTCTCTTACTTTTCTTCACTCACTTCGTCACTTCCCTTCTTTGTCTTACTCAACAAGCTACAACAAACATCCTACAGCCTACAAGTGATAAGTGCGTTCAAATCCATTTATATTACTACACATAGGACTCTTGGACCAAACAAAATAAAATTTCAATATCAATTCGTTGTTATCAGTTCGAAATGGAATAAGAATCGGGTTGCTGAAAAAAATTATTATTTTCAACGTTGACTTACTTAAAATAGCATTAAATTGACATTGTGTGTGAAAAGACAATTTATAATATATTACAATCACGACTAAAAAACTGAAAATTTACGAAATAGGTGTTGAATCAGGTGCAGAATTAATGAAGCTTTATTTTTAAGAACAAATGTTTTGACAAAAGGGTGCAAGTTTTTAATTTGAGATTTTTGAATAGGAAATGAATACTCAGAGACCAACTCACAACAAAAAGAGAACAAAGAAAAGAACGCAGATACCAAAAAATATACTTAAACTAAGACAAATGTTTCAGCCAAACACGATACTGGTGTTGCGTTCGGACCATTCATCCACTGGCACCATTCCCGAAAAAGATGTCACTGAAAACAATGAAGGTGACGGGGCAACGTTGCAGGAATTGAATGTGCGGACAAAAGAGGAAGGAGATAAATTGGCTAAAGAACCAGCGTCACTGCAAAATGTTTTGGGATATGACTACTTTGGATTCCAAAGATATCTTCAACTGAAAAGTGAACTTCAGAGAAAAGATCGACTGGAGAATTTGGCCTGTGGAATGTTTCCAAAACAACTGGAGTATTACACGGAGGAAGTTCTGACAAATGAATTTATTGATATTTATGGAAAAATCGACTTATTCTCAGAGGAAGGAAAACAAATTCTTACTACATTTACGGATGGTAGATTGACAGAAATAAAATCCTGGTTGAAATTTGAAGAAGAATTCAAAGGAGGTAAGAATATTTTTTATATTTATACGATTAAAAATATATTATAAGACATTTAGTGCATGGATGAAGCAAAAAATCAATTTTTAATACATTTAATCCTCTCTAAAAACGATTCTTTCAAAATATATATTTTTTTTAAAAAAAGGGGTTTTTATCATTTGCCATATTTGTTAGGATTTTGGTATTTAAGTTATTATTTATTTACCGGATCAGTATATTCAGACACTTAGTCAGGATTATAATTTGGGGGCTGCACAGCAAGGTTTGATACATAGAGATTGACTTCAGGGTGGGGGAAATCTCAATATGAAGTACAAATTAGTCTACTATGGTACGAAGAAAAAAATTGAGCCAATTTAGATCAAAATCACATCAAAGTACATCAACTTCGCGAGTATTTTTCCGATTTTTACACTTTTGTGACCATATTATTCTATTTATTCTAGAAAGTGCACGTGCACCCAGGGCACACCACTGCCTACGTGCCTGAGTATATTACACTATTCAAATAATAATAAATATAAGTCAACTGAATTTGAATTTTCAGATTTGCCAAAGTTGGAGGTTGAAAAAACGAAAATTCTTAACAAGAAAATTTATCCCGAAAACCAATGGCTTTATGACCAGAATCCGTACACGAATTCCCACAATTTTGAAAGGTTCATATTGCCAAGACGTCTGCCGAGAAAAGTTCGAGAACTGCT
>JAQFYB010004148.1:0-17106 GCA_034694085.1 Pogonognathellus longicornis | reverse complement strand
ATACAGTTTTTGAAATGATAATTAAGAATTTCATTTACAATTCAATAAAGTAAAAAGCCCATCGTAAATTATTAGCAAAATGGTTATTTTACACATATATTGTATTGTAGGGTTTTCTTTTAATTTTGCATACATGTATGATACATGAAGTGATAGATAGTCATAATCATAGTCATATTATTTATTTCGTTGTGAGTCAAAATCAAGAACTATCGGCAGGAATAGGATTTAAGATCAATTAAATTGTTATATCGACACCGGTGAATTGTGTTCTACTGCTACATACATGTACATTTGATAGCATAGAAAGTTTTTTACCATATATGTACCTAAAGCTGTAGCTGAAACCGAACTTATACCGAGATGAAGATGCTACTGCACGTTATAATGTTTTGTACAGACACTAAACACGATATTTTTTGCTGTCTAAAGTCGCTCCCACCAAAGAATTAAATTCCAGTAGCGAGATAGAGATCGTAGCTTCAGTAGGTTGTCTTGCCTTGTCGGCACAAGCACAAAACAGCAACAAAAAATCTCACAGCATAATTAGCTCTGGCTCTGATGTCATTTCTAGTGACAATTAGTTGCATACAACATTTTTCACTTCGTGCTCATGTTTTTCCTATAGACACACACACATAATCACAATACATGCAAAACTATCTGTAATTGCCTCATCCTTGATTACAATTTTATTTTCTTCCATTTATGCTTTTATACGTCCACATACCTTACCTGCCTACCAGCTACATTCCTTTATTACTGCACCATCTCATTTTATAAATCACGTATAGAAAACTTTCCTTTTCTTTTCAGGTAGGTAGTAGGTTGTAGGTAAAGTTAGGTATTCAAATAAAGGACCTACCTATCGGACTTTTCAATACAATTTCGATACCTCCACTACATAAAACTTAAAAGCAATAATTACGAACAAGATTTATTGCTGTGCACTTGTAGCTGTATTATGTGGAAGCGATAACATACCTAACAATTACACATTCATCTAAATCTATATTTAGACATTTTCTTTCTACATCCCCTTCTATGTACATAGATTTTAACTTGAACTGGACACTATTCCAAAGAATCTCTAGCCTTAAAACGGAATTGTTCAGCCCAATTCAGGTATGTCGTGCAAGGAAGGGCTTTGCATGTACGAGTTAAGTGTAATGTAAGTAATTGTATAATGGAATAGAACAGAATCATCGAGAGCAGATTCAAATCATGTAATAGTATCAATTACGCCTCAATAAGTGTATTATCATTTATGACTCAACTCAACTGTTATGTTTAGTAGCTCTGTGTGTATGCAGATGATAATGATAACATACCTACCTACCCTCACACTAGTAGTTAGTCCTAAGTAAAAAGTACACGGAATAAAATATATTTAAAATTGTGCTTAGGTATATATAGTGTAGCCTTAGCCTGCTATTATTATTGTCCTTATTACATAACACACATTATAATAACCAGATACATTACGTAACTATACACGTACAAAAAGGTGCAAGTGTAAAGCAATAAACAACTAAAAATGCAGAAAGCAAAATCAAACTCTAAATATATATACAGAAACTCACATGAGAAACAATTGCGTATATTTTTAATAGACGAGGATAAAGTAACATTACATTTACATCACATTACATTATTATTATCCATTATGAGACGGATATGACATTAGGAGTAATCCTATCCAAGAAAAGAGCATTAAGATATTACAATAATAACACACATCGCCTTATCACATTACTATTGCAATATAATATTTTATAAGTAATACAAATAATAATGTTACTCCTTTTTCCTTCTAAATGTCTATATTACATCTGTATACCTAGGTACATGCACAAAATACAATGCTGAAGAAATACAACAGGCTCTTTTATGTGTATTTGTATTACTATATTAGTACTACTATTACATACACACGTTTCACGTAACACAAAACAATGTGCTTGTTGCTTATAGCCTGTACATTACATACATTACATAGAGCAAGAACTCTAGACACAGATACAACACTTAAAAGACATAGAAATCAATGGAAAAAGAAAAGTAAAGACTCTGTCTGTTGTGTATCTGTTGGTTGCTAACAAAAGTATTATAGAGACCACACACAGGATCCACGTGTGTGGTCCTCTCTTCGAAAATCACAACTCAATGGGTGGTCTGCCCTGCTCTCTTACTTATCCGTAGTGAGACTCACTCACAAGAAGAACAAGCAAAAGAAGAAGATTGAGGATGAGGATATGTTAGTTACTTTACCATACACATTTCACATACTCATACATACAAGTAAGCAACAATACGATACTACAATAACCAAGAGCCGTACTCTCTGCTCCGACTGATCTGCACACAATCTCTGACTAGTTTCTTGTATGTTAACAGGTGGCTCAACTTTCTGGATGAAGTTTCTTGTGCCTCCCTTGCCTTTTGCTACATAGCCGGAGAACAGCCACATTATATTTAATTTCCCTGTCCGTTTCGTTTCACCAAATTACTACATTAATAATGTTTTGCAGATATTATGGACGACATAATGTAGACAGATTATGGTTTACGTGTAGTAGGGCCAAATTACAGCACCTTGCTCTACGTAGTACGTAGCAGACTACATTATTATTATTACTACCATCATTGTCATCAAAAGAGTCAATGTTGCACAAAAATGTGATTTATCATCTTTTTCATTATGTACGATTTCTAAAGAATACATTGATTTATGTTGTCGCGTCGCATTTAAGTGTGTGCTCCTTGTTTGCTGTGTGTTGGTGTGTGTAGTAATAATGTAGCTACAATTACGAGTATGTAAAGAAATCTTCAATGAATACATCTTTGTATAGGATGTGTAGTGTACACTATGTACAGTGTGCAGAATAAAAAGACTGGATTTTCTCTTTGAGATTCGTTTCGTCTCAAGTCTCAATCTCATGTTTTATACTAACGCTCAGTGTACATGAGTTATGCAATGAGATAATTTTACTTGTTTATTTATATACTATTTATGTAGGTAGGTTTGTGCTGTATATGGAGTTTTTTTTATAGGATTGGTGTTTATGGATGCTTTTTTACATTTACGTTTTTACGTAGTAAAAGTAAGTACGTACATGTGTAAATCTGGAAATGTACCTTGTATGTAAAATAGATATATAAAGTTGTACATTTTAAAGTATTTTTCTTTTATTCCCTTCATTAGACATACGATGAAAACAGAGTGGGGTATCTTGCATTGGTGATTTCCAGAATGAAGGAGAGTCTGAAAGTCTGAATGTTGGTTTTTTATGTGATAATGGAAATTGTGTTTATGTTTAGAATAGAATTCGAACAGAATTCTGTGTGATTATGTCTCATTCAATTTTTTCACAGTCAAGAATCAAGTCATGCGAAACTAATTGGATTCTCTTCTAAGGAACTAATTAATGCACTAATACTAGCAGTCTTGTCTCGTCTGCTGACGCAGTCAGTCAGTCAGTTTTCGTAAAGTGTTTAATAGTATGAAATAAACTTGAAGCAAACCTAACCAGACAGGTCACTAATCCTTGTCAGTTATATATTCCTTACTTTCAAACCTTTTCTAGACTGAGATTAAACAGTTACTGGAAGTACATTTTCCGCATGCACAGTAAACATAATATTATTATTATTATCTAAATGTGAATTAACTTCATATACCACAATAACACAAAGTATGTTCTATTTCACCTGCAAAAAAACTACTACAAAAGTGAACAACTGCTTGTTTACTACTTATGTTTACTAAATTCATTCATAATTTGATGTAAATTTAGCTTTAGTTCAACTGTTGTGTGCAGGAAATATTAAAAATATTATTGTTTAGGTATTACTTACTATTCTTACTTAAAAATTATTGTAAATAATGCATTTGAAATGGCTAGACTGACTCATGGGAAGTGTAAAGCCGATAGTGGTCTTTGTGTCAGACTGAAATCGAAAATCATAACTTAACTGCTTGATACATTTTTTGTCTACTTAAACTAACAAAATCTGAGATATAATGTATGTATGTTGATAATGTTCCTAATGATATGATATTGTGATTTCATTTATTGGTCTTAATACACAATGACATGTACATGAAATACTGATAAAATAATGTGTCTTTGCAATCATTTATCCCAAGTGCTAAACCATAACCCTACATGGTTGTAAGAATTAAGAATAGGCATTGCTTTCATTATAAAAACACTTTTTGTTGCATCTTCACAAACCTCTCCCTTATACTTACCCTAACAGCTACCGCACTATACACCAATTTTCCTGACAAATTGATCTGGCAATATATATCATATATTGCAATATTAAGTAACTACGTCTCAGAATATATGAACCAAAAAAAATTACTAGTACCTAGAAGTACCTACACACAGTAGTGTTAGAAAAGCCATTAACCCGTTACTTTATTATATTTACTCGACGCAAGCGGCGAAATATTTGCATTGCTAATCTCGCCGTGTGCATAACCTCACATCAGCAGTATCCACTGTAAATCTGGAAATGAAATTTCTCGGAGCTAGTCAGAACTGGAATTATTCGGTTTTTTCCAAGGCTTTATTTGCAATTCACTTGTCCATACCTGCTATACCAAGTCGGATGAGATGATATATGGCACACATGATAACATGAGATTCTACCGTACACAATTTTTCCAATATCACACTTACTCCTTGAACCTCAATTCAATAGAATGCAATTCCTAACGAAATGAAGCATGAAGCAATATGGAATTCTTCGTCTTTCAAAATATCAAAGAGCAATTCTCACATACGCAGTAGGAAAACACAACACACAGGTCTCGAACTACGTAAATAATGTGATTGAAATATTTCTGTGTGTATTAGGTACATCTGTTGAACATATCAGCAGAATCAGCATAGATATAAATACACATAAATGCATTCACACACTTGTTCGTGCTAGGTACATAGGTGCTTAGGTACGCTGTTTTAATAAAAATAATGTTCATGTATGTATAATTGTGATATCCTTGTAATAAACAGATGTGTACTTTGTTTTTCGGGACATGAGATGGATGACCGCATGAAAACGTCGGACCAACTTGATCATTTATAAGTTATAAAAGGAAGGAACAATACCTGTTAATTTCCAATGACAAGGCGAACGTAACATTCAAAAATTAATTGAACTTGAATGGAATGAAGTGGTCGTGGTCTTGTGGTTGAATGTGGTGTGACGATGGTAATTTAAAGGATCCTGTAAAGAACCAAAGCTTTCTGGTCTCCAGCAACAGAATTTCTCTCATATATTTTTTGTGTTTTTATATAGTAGCATATACACATACACGTTGTGAAATGAATGACGAAGTACTAATATACACATCTCCATTATAACTGATCATAGTAATTGTGAAGTGTACTGTCAAATTAAAAGGTTTTGTTAATTAAAACCCAATGAGTCGCATCTCATCACAGCATGACTGGGCACGCAACATCAAAAGCAGAGGTTTGTATTTTAATTAGTCTCTAGAACATACCCACTGCATAGAAAAGTGTATTGTTCTCCGACCTTCAACCCAAAACACACATGCATGGTTGACGGCATAATACGTAAGACGACATGACACCGAATCATAATACCAACACGCAGATAATAACAATTAATTGCGTATATCATAGCAAGAGTCAAGATGAAGTTGCTCAATCGGAAATTTTCGTTTCATCTAAGATATCACAAACACGGTTATTCTTCAGGCGAAATTACTTTCGGCTAATGTACATTAAGTTCAAGAACATTAACAAGAATGTAGTATCACATTAGATATGTTATAAGACGATGTAATGTTTGCTTTGTGAAAATGATCTTATTAATATAGAGATTAGCAAACAAAACGAGATTACTATAAATGTACATTTTTAAATTTATTTCAAAACTTTAAATATTATAAAGACATTTTTCTTTCTAGGGCTGAAAAACTGGTGTAAGAGGATGTACTTTTAATGCTATGTACCTACTTGCAATATACATTACATATGTAGTAGTAGGGAGATCAAGGTTAGTAATCCCTTTGGAATCCGACTGTCTTACGTTATCTCTAGGCGGATCAAATTAAGTGATGAAACTGATCTTTTGATCTCGACACGCTCTTAATCAGATCCACCAATGCTGGCACCAGCACTCTATTTAGATCGGAATGCGTCTTATCTATAAATCACCAGAATGCACCTGACGAGATCCAAAAGATAATCCCTATATGTGCAAGGTGAAGATTAATTTACATTTAATACATTCTCCAAGAATTTAGGATTTCCTTTTGTATCTACTTTGAGTCCTTGTGTTGCAAGTGGAATAATATTTTCATTCACTTGCAACTTAAGTGCTGGAATAACTGACGAATTCTATTAGTTACTTTATCAAACCAAATCTTTCTGTAAATCTCAGTTTAACCGAATTTCAAGTACGGAATAAATGAATATAAAAATAGGGGCACAGTGTGGAATTCAAATTCGAATATGCAGAAAAATCTTTTCAACACTTTGATAATTACCTGCAAATAATAATTACTTTATCTATTTTTGTCATTTTATTTTCCATGATTTTGATACCTATTGTTCTACAGGAATGGAAATTAAAAATACTTAATCAACTCTATGCAGATCAAACTTAGAATTTCCTCCGTGCATTACTCAAATAATCACACAAAGTGATTTAGCATACCTACAGATATGAGCGGATAGAACATATTATATCATGAAACGGGTATCAGATTCTATTCTGCAAATTCTAAGTTTTCATTTCTTGGTATTACTACTTGGTAGGCTTCTAAATTAAAGAGGATTATGCACGTGTACGTTTAAGTAGGAAGTAATGCACAAAGATGCTTACAGGATTATAAATTGATGAGTTCTGAGTAAATGTATTAAAATCAAAGGTCCCTCACCTCCGCCTGATTAACTTTAAGTTTATAGACAGTTCATTTAAATGAAGCACATTTCAGCACAAATACGGGTAAATGCATCCTGTCCTAAAAATACTCTTTTACTTTGACACAAACAAGTGTGTAAAATATTTTAAGGTAATTTATTCCTTATTGTATGTAGCCTATAACTGGAAGAACCTCAAAGGGTCAAATTGATTAGTAAATGAATTTGTAGCACAAATCTATTAATTCTGCAACTCCATGATACAACCAGTGATTTATTTTCCTTCTCTCAGCCCCACTGACATAGGAGAAAGTCATCTAAAGGGAGAATTTGAGATAATTTGCAAGCACTCCCTTCCCACATCAAACGCACATGATAATTTTCAATTTAATGACAAAGAACACGAGTATGAATGCATATTATTAACGTACTAATAATTGTATTCAAAATATAGAGGAGTAATATTTAACTTCAGTTCTTCACTGTGTCACAAACTAATAATAGTCTACAGACACAAACATAATTAAAGTGATACCATCACCACCTACACTTAACTTACCGCTTTTGTTGCATTGTATATACAGAGAATAGCAATTTAACGCTATTCTCTACAGAAACGGCTAGAGAAAGCAATATGATTTTCTACACACATACATTCTAACAATCATGATCATGGCATCATTCAATCTAGGTAGTATATCATTTACAGAATGTATGTTATATGCATGCAAACTACACGTGTATATGTAGTGTTAGTGTATATAGCCAAGGCCGTATCCAAGATTTGGTTTTGGGGGCCACCAAGGTAAAAATTTTATTGTAAATGTTTAACTAAATTGAGTCAAAATCAACCTAAGAAGTATAAAATTTATAAAACTCGTAGCGCAATTTTTTTGCAATTTAGGGCACTTTTGTGTCCTAAATAACCTATTTTTTGAGATTTCGAGGGGGGGGGGGGGGAAGCACGTGCCCTAGTGACCTGCCGATAGATACAGCCTTGTATATAGCAGTGAAAGCATCTGGCATTTATATATAGGTATGCATCTGTATGCGTGTAGAAATATTGCAGACTATTGAGATTCTGTTCATATTTACTAGATAGTAGAGTTAGTAGACTCACGAAATCACGCGTTTCATTGTAAATACCTGATATTGTTATAATTTTGTGTGTGTGTATGTACGTACCGTACACTCGACTTCAATGACAAGCAGGAGGTATTTGCATGTTCAGTTGAAGACACACGACATTTAATACCAGCGCAGTGCCAATGATCATTGCTTGAGTACATGACGGAAAGCAAGCCAGATTAAATAGTAAGCCAGATTTGTTGACATGGATTGTAGTGTCCACAATGTATTTTCATTTGTGTGTGTTTATTGTATAGGTATTGCAGTTGTATAGGTATACTATATTTGTATAATGCATATTATTTGTATAACTACGTATATTGCAAAACTTTTCGTTTGTGTCAACATTTTATTTAAGTTAGAACGAAAGAGTTTTCTTCTGAACGTTGTGTGTGAGTTAGAATTGTGATATGTTGATATGTAAAATGATTTGAGACGAGTGCCGAGTGGGAGTCGAAGTGGGTAACTTACTTTGTCCCATCATTGAGTTTGTTGCTGCATAAAAATGTGACATGCAAAATAAACTTGGAAAACATTGAAAGTCTCAAGGATTCATGCACGCGCTAAATAAGCCAAGGAATATAAAATGAAATTATAACTATTTCCAAGTAAAGCTAATTTGCAACCGTTTTTTTTTGATGAATGCATACTTAATGGAACTTAGGAAGGTTGATAATAAGTAGTGCATGCAATATTTTATCAGACTACGCGTGCCATGAAATCTTAAAAAAACTTCCCAGCCGAAAGTGATAATTGCGTATTTATATGCTGTAAGTATATATACATACTAATAGTAGAGTATTCATTTGCAATTTGATTGTATCAACGAAGCTTCCTATTAAACTTAACATGCAGCGCTAGCATGTTTTGTTTATACAATTCCTACATTGCTTAGTTGCAAATATTTAATAAATACAGCTTAATTTCATCATTTTTAATTAATGCTCATTAAAATTCGTGTTACTTTGTAGGTATAATATTACAGGCTACAGTAGACCCGCAGATGTTCTACAACGCATTTGGGACGATTGCAAAATTATTTATTTTTAGCACAACATAATAATACTTTCGCAGAATAAGTCTACTTCACACAACTAAACTGCCCTTATGAGACACACTAAACCTTCACATTTACATTTTCTATTTTTATAAACCTTTTCATGCATTTCAATTCAATGTACAAAGGATTCACAGGAATTGTAACATTTATACAAACATACATTTATGAAGTAATAATAATATTAATTACACATAATAGTAGGTCAGTTACAAGAATAAGTAAATAGTTTAATTAATAATTCTTAATATTAATTAGATTAAAAATTATTAACAATGATATGCGTATGTAGCTAGGTTGAATTGATAATGCACAGCTTATTAAATTCAACCTGGCAAATCTGTTTGTAAGCAAAATGCAGATGTATTATTATAAAATCAGTTGTGATTCATTAAAATGGGGCTGGTATGATTTTAACAAACTGCGTACTGCGTGATGTGTTCATGTCATGAAGTTGCAGTTCTATGTAAGCCTATACAGTAAAACCTTGTGTTTCTACAAGGAAATAAAACCAAAAGTAGAAAGCTAAATGATGCAAAATGCCACGTCAGAAAAGTAGATATATTTGCACACAATTTACTCATCTGCAACTTTTCACTAACTTTGCTGACTTGGCTCATCATTTCATCATGTTAGTTAGTGCTAGTTTCACAGACAGTAACGCAATTTACATTTTGCTGATGGTACTCGCACATACACAGCTGTAAAAGTCTCAAGAAGTTTTATATACACATAATAAGTACAAATGTGAATGTAAAAAATAACATTAGACATATCTAATATATAGGAACCATTGTGTATGCATTCGTGTATCATTGAACTTCTTTCAACGTATGTTGTGTATGGAGTCAGGACATCATACATAGCCACCAACACCACCGCCCAGCCTGACTTACTTGAGTTGAGATGAGACTAGCTTAAAAAAATGACTAACACTTGCCAGGCAAGTCAATTCTACCGAAAATCCTCTATCCGTAATGCACATCCACACACAAAGTTATAAATACCTTGGGCTTATATTTCTAAAAATACATTTATGCTATGTCAAATAATTTCATCTCAAAGTACTTTTTACGAGTGGATTTTCTTCTTAAAGAGATACTCCTCTCGTCTATTTTCTTTTCTTCTTGACGGCCGGCTGTCCGTCCGGCAATTGCAACTCTCTTGTGTGTCGTGCTACGTGTGGCGAAGTCCACGGGTGTTTTCTACTACTACCACCGAACCAACCAACTCTACAACTAAACTACCTGGAATCACAAACTGCTACAAAATCTCTTTTCAAAATACTTTCTGTAATGTAAATGTACAAGTAAGCACTCAATTCTTTATTGTTATACGTGTGCTATAAAGGCATTTCTGTGTACACATTTCCCAGTAAAACTGTATTATGTATATAAAGTAAGTAAGCATGGAATTGAAGGAAAGAAAAATATAGAATTTTACGGCGATTCTTAAGATAAAAGATTATATACCTACAAGTTCTAGAGTTACATTTCTTCCAGCACTATGGATGAGAAATACTTGTGCATTCAATTTACGAGATTCTAAGTTAATATTTTCATTGTGTGGGAAGTTAGAGTTCTTAAGAAACTGTATTATTGTACGTACATATAGCCAGAAAGAAATTGGTCTTCTATTGTCATTGCCCTTATACTAGTAGGTAGGTAGTAGGTAGTAGGTACTCTTTACACTAACTCTGCAGGGACGAGTATGATTACGGTTTTATATTATTCTTTACAGTAAAACGGCAACCACGACAGAGAGGACTACATAGAGGACTGTTCCGTTAATAAAAATAGACGCGTGAGATCAATTGAATAAACCACAGAGATTTTACCACCAACAATTTCTACCGAGAATGTCCTATTGACTTCACTGAAAGTAAACCACACAGAGCCTACATGGCAACATGCACTAAAGTAATAGATTCCAAAAAGTTTCCACATCTAATTTGCCGCTAACAAGGCCGTATACAGAGGGGTTCCCCCAACTGCTTCCCCCAAAATCCCAGAAAAGGAGAATATTTTTAGCACTTAGACATAAAAATGCAAAGAATTGGAAACATTCTCCCACGATGAGCGAAAGTAATGTGTTTTACGTTTATTTGACCAAAAATTGTTTCAATTTATTATTGCATTGAGTATTAACACCAAGAATTGTGGTTCCCCCAATAAAATCCTCTATACGGTCTTGACCAGAGAAATGTAAAATGTAATGCTAAACTAGCTTTGACTCTCAGTGATCAAAGACAAGTCCCTCTATAAATTCTATATACTTTAGTATACCTAACCGTTTAGTATAAGACTGTAGGTATGTGAGAACCATTTGGATAACTGGACAAGTGGCTGACTTGTTGTAAAACAGGATATAGGGGATATTATGGTGTAGGTACAACGCAAACATTAGTATTGAAAATAAGAGTAAATACGAGGAAAGGAGAAAGGAAGTAAATGAGAAAAGAAAACATTGGAAAACTAAATTTCCTTAGGTAAACGGTAAACCAAACGAACTGAGATGTAAGTTTATTTCTCAGAAAAGGGGATATGATTTACTTTTCTTATTCCCCACATTCTTGGAAATAAGCTCAATTTCAATACATCGTATTGTAACAAACTAAACCAATTGAGTTGCTCGTACTCCTGTCACATTCAGAAATTCGAATGCAAAGCCTGAAGTGGAAAGTGAAGTAGAGCTGAAGTAGATCTGAAATGTCACAAGGAGTAATGTGTTAT
Source organism: Pogonognathellus longicornis (assembly GCA_034694085.1). Taxonomy (NCBI): domain Eukaryota; kingdom Metazoa; phylum Arthropoda; class Collembola; order Entomobryomorpha; family Tomoceridae; genus Pogonognathellus; species Pogonognathellus longicornis. Next base: position 5,281 of record JAQFYB010004148.1, on the reverse strand, counting down.
ACGATATTCGTGGAAACAATGCTTTACACGTGTATGGGCATTACAAACGTGTATGGGCATTAATCAACATAAATATTAGGTACCTACCTAAATATACTTCACAGATTTTATTAGCTTTGAAGGGTGTACCCTTCAAATTGTGTTACCATCTTTTGTACGTAAGTTTTATAGAAGTAAGTAATAAGGCGTGACTTGTTTTATCTCAATAATACTGTAGGACTTCCGAACAGTTATATAACTGCATTTTCAATAACATTTTTAGAATTGTTGTAGACTCCTTTTTCATGAAACTGTCTTGTAAGACATGTAAGAATTTGCATTTCAGAGAGTAATAGAAGTCATTTCAGCTCTAGGAATCTAAACGTGAGTTTGACAGAACAATAATACACTCGTCATGGTGTCCAAGGTCCCTCATATTATGCTTAGAATTTTCAGTTGCACCACCTTTATTTATCACATTTCAATTTCATTCACTACTGCCGCAACTAACTGTTTGTGATATTGAGTGTCGTGCATACATCTAATGCAATATTTCTGCCATCTTTTAAGATTCTGAAATTCCAGTTACAATTGATGTATTTTTCATCGACTTGAGAAAAATTTTGTCCTTGAAAAAAGGTTTACTGCCGGGGAAAGATGTATCTGCGAATAAATTGTTAGTCAATAATTATTGGTACTACAAAAAATATACTCACAGGCAGTTTTAATATCAAAAACCCATTTTCTGCCGATTTAGATGCATTAAGTAAATATTATCTAGGTTTCTAGGTAGGTATGTAATTGATTTGAATTCTAGTCTTTCATGTAGGAGATTCCAGTTGTAAGTTTCTATTGTATAGTGAAGCTTTACTTAATAATCAATGCATCTAAGGAAAGGTCGCAAAAAAGTATCCAAATTACAAAAGAAAATATGTAGGACTTTTCCTTGGAGCGAAATGAGAATTCTTCTATTTACTGTGACTTTTCTTTTCTAGTGTCACCAGGCATTTCATCATGGATTACGTAATGTATGTATGTGCTTTTACATTACAGATAGGTGAAAACTGTTAAAAGATTCAGGGAAAATCTCAACCTGGGTATATTATACGTTGGACTTGGAAGGATTCTACGAGATTGAATTCAACTACAATAAAATCTGTGAAGAGATCGCAAGAGAAGAAAATCCTCTCTGTGGAAATAATACATATTGCCCTATTTCCTTTCTCGGGAAGAGATGACTAGTGCAAAATCCTTTTGTGTGCACCTACTGCTGCAATCCCTCTCGTATGTATACAATATTACTTGTAGGATTGCTGTCCTGAGTCACGTCACACACATACATGCCTGTCTAACTAAATGAAGTCCTGTTGTGTACACATCATCCTTATACTATGTATACACAGTTAGCTGTTCAGGGAAAGCATCTCTAAAATAAGCAGGAGGAACGTGGAGATTCAACCGTAAAATTTCTTATTCAACCCTTTTCAATTACTATTATTAACTCTGTAACTCTGAAAGTCAATACACCGGGTCAAGGAGACAGCTGTGCAATCAATCTGCCCTCGTGCTACAAACTACTTACATAACACCTACAGCAAAAAATCAAATTTAATTTGCAGTTTTGAACGGACGTTATTGTGTCTTCAGATTCATTGTGTGTATCCAAATGGCGATCAATGGTACGTGTTTTAGATATCATATTTATAACTTAACATAAGTACCATAACCTTTTAAAATGGATGAAATAATTTTATGCCCGTTATATCATATTCCTGTTAAACGGCAAATGTTTTTGTTTGTTCAGCTCGCCAGGATGTGCTTCTTAGAAAATATTGTGAACATTACAGCGTGCTTTGGTTTGTGTTTTAGTAAGTTGTTGATGTGGACATTCGAGATGTTCGCAAACAAAGCAAATATTGTGTTATGTGTAGCAATAATGTGTTACAGATATGTGTAGCAATAATGTGTTGGATGCTTGTACTTTGACGTAATATTTTTGTGAAAAGCTTAACCTTTTGTATTGATTGCCCATGTAATTGCCTCTGTATTGCTCTTTTTTAGTCTAACAATAAATATGAAATAGTAGTGTTTTTTCATTGCGAAATAAATTACCCATTTCGAAATGTAATGTACCTAGGTATGTAGGTATACTACATAGAAAAGACATTATTTGTTTAATGAATGTACTTTGTGCATTCATTTATCAATTACTTTTTAATGATAATTTTATTACACTTGTCTTATGATTCAATGACTCATGATACATGAATACAAACATTATGAGAACGATAGCAATAACAGCCGAAATTATTCATTGAGATATACCTAAGTTACAAAGGGTGAAAATCACAAACATATCATGCAAAACGAACATGGCTGTGCTGCTAAGAGGCATTGATGATACAAACAAAAATCGCTTTTGTAACTTATTAACTTAACATACCTAAATACATTTTATTTGCTTTCACATACACATAGGCTGCTCCTAATCTTGCGCAAATAGTACTAAAAATATAAAAGGTAAATTATTGCTACTTATATCCACACAAAATACGCTTAGGTCACGTAGGCTTTTGTGTTAAAAGGACAAACGGAAAACAGAGAAAATACGTAGCTAAATATAAGTAAACTTTACTTATGTTAATGACAGAATCCTAAATCTTTGCTTTCCTTAATTCACCTCAACATAGACAATTAAGTATACTATTGGCACACTTATCAAACAAATTGCCAAATATAAAACTTTTATCGTACGCATGAATCTTCTACTATAATGGCTTCAATTTAAAATAATTAATGTGTAGTACTTGCAACGTAAGTGCTACACATTAACTCAACAAAGACATATAAATACATGTCAAAAAGGAAATTCGTAGTAGAAATTTTTCCGAGAATGTAGTATGTGAGTATCTGCATGAGTATTTTGCTTTCATCAATCAGTCGAGTCCTTGAAACTAAATGTTTACATCAGAAACATCAACAAGGGAATCAAAGAAATGAATTGGCCTTCATATAAATAGCCGTTTGACCCATTAGCCAAAAATCCAAATTAGGTAGGTACTATCTTAATGATCACACTTAACGCAGCTCCATTTTCTCATTAAATCTCATTGTACAAGAATATGCATTGGAGCATACATCTACATAGTACAAGTAAACAATATACCCAAATCTACTATTGGTAAACAACCTCAAGTTAATTAAAGTTTGTTCACTTACATTTCAATTCAATTTTATATGGGAACGATTCAACTGCGTACAAAAACATGAAGCTTTCATATTTGCAAAATAACTTGAAACCTATTTCCTGCATATACCTAATATTTCCATTAAAGAGAAAGTTAGTCGCAATTGTCGCTCTGTCGAATGTAATTCCAGAATCGCTCGAAATTTACTATTATGCACTCAGAAGCTGATACTGTATAAAGCACTTATGAGATATAAAAAACATTATTGGTGAGCTATACACAGTGATATGCATACAATAATAGTGTAGAAGATTACAGTAGGGAGTTGCATAAATGTACACAGGACAATGTTACATAGGATTGCCTTTATGGCCATACTCTAGCACTAATACTATAGTATTAGTATTACCAACATTGGCAATTTCTGCAATAATGCAAGGAGTGAGATTGCTTTAGAGTTTACATAGCAGTGTATTGTAGGACACAATATTTTGTGAAAGAGGCCTTAAGAGAATTGTAGGATGAGCAAACATTACTACTGTCGAAAACGTTGTGATGGGTTGAGTCGGTAGGTGTATTTATTTACATAGTAATTGAGTACATAATTCTATGCATTTAAAGCTAAAGAGAATTTGCATCCTACACATACTCTCGTTTCCATTAATTCAAACTAAACGAATGACCTAAATATCAGTTCATGGACAACACACTGTAAAATGAATCTGCAGTTTGTATATGATGAATCAGTATGCAGCTATCTTGATGTAATTTAAACACATACTGTATATTTTATACAGTTGTATATACCATAGGTATAATATTCTTGTTTGTGTCTTTATTATAGTATTTCACTTACATTTCTAACTCTAAAGTCATGAGTTTCATAGTCTTCAGTTTGAAATACCTACTATGATTTTCAAATTTAACGAGTACATTATATTAAATTAATAGGTTTAAACTGAATAGTAAACTGAAATATGGTCTTTTAATGTCCATTAAACATTTTCAGTTACGACAAAATGACTTTGAATGAATTATAGAATAACTTCCCCTTTGTTCCGTGTTTTTGTTCCTTTGAGATTCCTAATAGAAAATACTTATCAAGTAATTTACAATCTCATGAAATAATATTATGTAGATCGATGTGTAGTACGCATGTTTATATATTAGAGTTGTAAACTAGTCGAGCCAGCTGGTTGCCGGGCCGCAAAATAATGCGTCGGGTTCGGGCTAGAAATGTACTGTACTACTTCACATATTTTTATTGTAATATTATACTGAAAATTGAGACTCTTTGAGGTTATTAAATTTCGAGTTCGGGCTTGATGAACGTTTCGAGCTGACCTAATTGAAAAATATTTGCCCGTTTACAACTTCAGTATAATATTAGGTATGATTTTGTAATTTTAAGTTTCTTGTATAAACTTTTAAGTAATACACTTATATCTAGTGTGTTCGTTATCTATTAAACCAAGATGCATAGATAGCTGTATACAGAGGGCGAGTAAGAGGGCAATTGCCCCCCCCCCCCGAATTCCAAAAAAAGTTATTTAGGGCAAAAAATCCCAAAATTTTTCGGGTTACGTGCGAATTCGATGCATTTTAGGTTGATTTTGACCTAAATTGGCTCCAATTTTTCTCGCTTCGGGCGATAATTAATACACATGTACCTCATGTTTGGATTTTGTCCCCGGCGAAATCGACTTCTGAATACGGCCGTGCTAATATACATGCAATATTTCATGTATTCGGTACCCTCTTCTGCCAGTTTTGACACAACATTTGTAATACTGTGCTGTTTGATCGATTAATGTGTTGTTTTCGTTTACTTGACTTGCTCATTAAATATTATATCAAATATTCGTTTGAGGAATTTGATTTTGTGTTCTCTGTAGGATTGAATGGCACACATGTAATAATAATTGACTCTTTGCCCTATGCTATGCTACACATTGTACCAATTCGTGTATCATATGCAGCATTTATTTTCAAAAGCAGCTGTCAAGAAATGAAATCTTATACCATTGGCATTATCTTGTTTAATTATAGAAGCACAATTTGTTGATCCGTCTGGATTTCACCATTGAGGATCTAAATATAGTAACAAGCACATC